>JAVYIG010013497.1:0-46970 GCA_035222895.1 Strongylocentrotus droebachiensis
TACCGGATAAGTGAAACTTCGTTAAGTCCACTGTCCAAATCTGATCGTGAGGATTTATTCGTCTGACTCGGTTGTCGTTGATTGTCAGGACCTTTAATGCATTCATGCCTTCGAAAAAGTCTGGTTGAATTTCGTCTATGGGGAGTTCGTTATAACTGAAACTGAGTTCTCTGAGTTTTGTCATATTTGAGAAGACTAAAGGATGGAGGCTATGTAGTTCGCTGCTGTAGAAGATTAGAACAGAGAGGGAAGAATCGCACAGTGGATCAAAGAAACCTTTAGGAAACGCACCAATAGAGCCTTCTAGGATTCTAAGCTGTTGGATGTCTGATTTTGAGATTCCGAAGATGATGTTCGCCAACACCTCGTAACTCAAAGGGTAGCCACCTAGATCCAGAAAGCGAACATGTAGTGTTGCGATCACATCAGGGTCTACTGATTGGATATGGTTATATCTAAGATCTAAATAATCTGTGTGGCACGAAAAGGTGAAATCTTTCGCCGTAAGGTGCTGTAGTCGATTACCGGCCATGAGTAACAGTGTCGACCATGCCACACGAACTTACATTGATGAAGGAGAGCCTGTTGAAGGACAGATCTGCTTCATCTAGATGTGGAATCCATTTTAGAATGTCATTGGGGAGCGATGTCAATGTTGAAAACGATGAATTCAGAATGGAAAGCTGTGAAGACATCATGAAGACGCCTGTCGCTGGAAGCACAAGACGCGGGTTAAAGGATAGATCCAGGTACATTAAGCGCTTGAGAGGGTAAAAAGCCGCGGATCCTATCGTTCTTACATCGTTATAAGAAATATCCAAGGAGTTGATAAGAGGGTATACTTCAAACGAAGAGTTCAAGAGTGTGGTGATATTGTTCACAGACAAGTCAAGCACCTCGGTATCCTCGGAAAGATTCTGGGGAACTGTATCCAGGTCTTTATTGTGGCAAGAAGCTTTTTTCAGTTCACTGTTCTGATCACATCCATGGAAAGATTTGTCCGTGTCCAGTGTTAAGGATGTCATCGCCGAATCTCCATCGTGTCGATGTAAAGACTGAAAGGACGAGCTGACGAGGAGACAAGCGACGAGCAATGGGTACAAGATTGAGCCGTTTGCCATGACGTCAATATATCACCTCTGAAAAAGTAGAGGTACACCGTCGTCAGAATATATCGATCTTGATTATATTATGATAAAACAAACTCATATAATAGAAGCATAAACAAATTTGTATCCTTTGTTGCAGACGATCAGCCTTATTTTGAGCTGTTAAAACGCGCTCAGGTTTTTTTCCATAACAAATTGTGGTTATCATATTTTAAATCAGTAATCAAAACTAGAATATAGGTTAGGGAAACAATAATTATGAAACTTTTCAGACGAAACCGAAAGTCATATTTCATTCTTGGATAAACAATTATAAGCATTAACCAGTAATAAATCAAGCGTGAAACCATGAGTTATTCTAACGATTATGTATTATTATATAGAGAACACAAAGGGACATATTTGATATCTAATGGACACTAAACTTGCGTGCGCTGGAATAAAAGGCCTAGTAGTCTACTCGTAAGTCGCTCCTTCCTGTGTAGTTTGACAATAATAAAACCTGAAACTCTTATACAGAAATCGTAGAGAAATATCAATATCATTACACGCTCTTTCTGTTTCCAGTTATGTTGAAGTGGTATATTGAAATACCACATGTTAAAAAGTCGCGAATTAACATGCTTATTAAATGTGATAGAATGAACAAAGCTTTTGAAGTAAGCGTGAACGTCTTACACTCGTATGACCTACCTGATCATGCTGATATAGTTGTGAGAAAATTGTGATACGGTGGGAGTATTATCCATAAATATTATCGGATAACTATATCTATCCATCACCCCCCCCCCCCCCCTCAAAATAAAAAGTTTAGCCTTAATTAACGCGGAAATTAAATAATTAACAGGAAATCATAACGCAAGAATACCCTTCATATTCATTTAAAAGGCAGGCCCATTTCATGCACGATACGTATACATATCGTAGACTAGTATAGTATTGCCCACATATTGAGAAGCTGCTGCGATACTTTAACGATACAACTCTAAAAACTGTTACACAAGTTATCCTGCTGATGCAAAGTATTGATCTCTAAAAAATGAAGTTATAGTTATCACAGATATTAATCACATAAACAATTGATTTAAGACATAAGGACAGAGCTGAGACGCAATCAGAAGGTTTCGGATGGCCAGGCACGTAGCCAGAGTTTGATGTTTTTTTTTTTTTTTTTTTGGGGGGGGGGGCACATACATGTAATCGATCGAGGTAAAAAAAAAGGGTCTACAAAAAAGTCCCCCCCACCCCCCGTGGCTACGTGCCTGCTGATGGCAAGGCCGACATGACGTCATGTTAAACATTGGAATTTTAAAAGGTTACTCTCAGCCTTTTCACACACAGCTAAAATTATATAAACATGATTAGTTTAAAGGGCTTAAACTAATCAGCTGTACATACGACATCATTCACACACATGAATTTCGGTGCGATCGTTAATCGTTTCGTGATTAACTACTGCTCTTAAAATGTGCAGTAGTGCCATTGCGCATTGAAGGTCAGGTCATATCAAACAAAGCACAAGCTCCATTCAGTTTAAACACGTTTAAACTGTTCACTTACACAAAATGTCAAGCTCTCTAGATACGAACTTCGCGACTTCGTATCTATCCGAACATCGTATAGGCGCCGGAAGTGGGGGGGGGGCAGGGGGGGCAGTTGCCCCCCCCCCCCAGTCAAAAAAGTGGGGGGGGGGCAAAACGTATTTTTGCCCCAAAAAAAAAGCCCCCCCGCCCTCCAAAAAAAACAAAAAACAGTAAAGGAGTAAACATGGTTTGTATTTTTAATCCAAAAGAACGTAACAATAATAAAAACCTGAATTGAATCACATATACAATTCCATTCAAAGAAAAAGGAAAGTTCACAGGAATTAAATTTCATAAACATTGCGCATGCCACCTATACGGTATTTATCAATGGAGGTCTCTATAATAGCGATACGCGCATATCGTGGACATATTGTGCGAGAATGGGAATGCCTGTTCGTTTTTCTGTTATAGGGGTGAGCAGACATGAGCCCCTGAACGCTGGCGTACTGATGGGGGCGGGGGGGTGATGTATTTCTTATTCGAAACAAGTGATTTACAAATGTTGATCTTGTGACATGATTTTCCCGCATTTTTTTCATTTTTCTCCATAGCTTTTTATTCGTTTGTTGGAAAATAAGAAATTCCCAAATTACAGTCAGGCGAAATACGCTTATTTAGAAGCCTTTATGTCATGGTCTGAAAAGTGGCTGGGCTCAAACCCCCCCCCCCCCCCCCTCCTTTTTGAAAAAGTATGTTAAAGAGAAAAAGAAAGAAAGACGGAGAAAAAAATAAATGACCTGCCAATGAGACAAATAAGGTATAAAAATTTTCGTCTGACTGTAATTAGATGCTTAAAACCCCAGAGCTTAAGGGGGCTCCGCCCCCGGACACCCTTTAAGGGACCTAAGGCGGGCCCCTGGATGCTCATCTGACCGTTATTAAATACCTCAAACCCCTGGGCTTCCGGGGGGCTCTGCCCCCTGGACCCCACCAAGTGCCCTAAGGCGGGCCCCTGGATGCTCATCTGACCGTTATTTAATATCTCAAACCCCTGAACTTCCGGGGCTCTGCCCCCTGGACCCCACCAAGGGCCCTAAGGTGCCCCCCTGGATGCTCATCTGACCATTATTAAATACCTCAAACCCCTGAACTTCCGGGGCTCTGCCCCCTGACCACACCAAGGGCCCTAAGACGTCCCCTGGATGCTCATCTGACCGTAGTTAAATATTAAAACCTCTGAGCTTCCGGGGGCTCAGCCCCTTGACCCCCTGCTGAGGCTCATGCCCTGGACCCCACGCCAATTTACGCTCTACCTGATCGATAATACTCCACTATGAAAAACGTTCCGCGGACCTGCATGTAACGTGTAAGACTGGTGGTGATGCAGATTTTTCGTCTGCCCCCCCCCTTCCGACTTTTTTTCTCATTACGTCACTGCCCCTGGAATGTGAGCCCCCCTGAAATGTTTGCCCCCCCCCCCCCCCCCCCCAATCCCAAACTGCTTCCGGCGCGCCTGGTATAAACGATGTTCACATAGGGAAAATTTTCTTTAAAGGTGTTTAAAACTGTTGAGTTAAACATGTTTATACTAATCATCTCTAGATACGATGAATTTTAGCTGTGTGTGAAAAGGCTGTCTGTCCAACAAGTACGTGTTTGGTAGCTAACAACTGCGCTCTCAGCTTGTAGTAGTGTCTAGTACACACAGCGAAGGACGTGCTCTGATTGGCCGTCTTAATGATCACGTGGTTAAGCTGGCACCAATGATACGCGAGCTACGATACGCCGTGGTTTACAATGCTAGGTGTATTCATTCACAGACTAAGATTCGGTGTGAGAGCCGAATGGCGACGAAGGATATTAATAGGTACAGCCCATAGATAATGCAGCCCACGAAAACTCAAGGCGCCTATGAAGTACATGTACATGTACTTCTATAGAATTATTGTATTGTATTGTAATGATGGTAATAATAATGATAATAAATAATAATAATAATGATAATGATATTGAAAATAATTATAATGATATAAAGAATAATGATAATAAATGAGAGTTGTAAGAAGCCAATTGGTGTTGTCTTTTTTTTTGCATTGTATTGCATTGTATGTTGTGTTAACAGAATGCAGTAATATGCCTATCTAACCTTCGCATTGTAGAGCTCGATCGTTAAAACATCATCTCTCATTCTATATCACTATAAAAGTAATTATACCTTTTCCTCTCCACCATCTCTCTCTCTCTCTCTCTACCTCTCTCTCTCTCTCTCTCTCTCTCTCCAACATCTCTCTCTCTCTCTCTCTTTCTATATATATATCTCCACCATCTCTCTTTCTTCCCCTCTCCAACATATCTCCCTATCTCTCTTTCGATCTCTCCCTCTCATCATATATCATTTCACTTCCTTTCTCTTTGTATCTGTTTCCCTCTCCATCGTCTACCCCCCCCCCTCCCCTCTCCTTAATTTTTCTCCCAATCCATTTTTCTTTCTCTTGATATCATGTCTTTTTTTTAAATCTCTTACAAGTTGTGCTGATAACATTCAAGAAGTCATCGTATTGTATTGTATTTATTTTCCGTCATTTAAAAATACATCAACATGTATATATTTACAATCATAAAGACACACTTATAAAAAAAAAAAAGGAAGACGGAGGGATGGCCCTACTCAGCGTTGTTAGCATAACAATGCTGGTTTACAGAGGGGTCCCTATAGACATAGAAAACATGAAAATAGATAGTACACAAGTAAGGAACACTTACAGCAAAATAAGAACTTACAATAATGATAAGAGCAAATTCGAGTAAAACAAGAAACAGGAGAGAAATATTTACGATATATACAAGAGAGAAAGCTAGACAAGTAAATTATTTTTTTAAAAGTCATGTACGCATTGGCGGGGTTCGAGGTATCGAACACTCCCGCGAGCCTGATATAATTACATGTATAGAGAGCACATATCCTTTCAAGAAGAAATTAAAATATCTAACACAGAATAATCATTAATGCTATAAAGAATTTTGTTCAAGAAATAATATTTGTAATGCGGATAGTAGCTGACATGACTAGAATTTTTAAAACAATCGCCATGGCTCTATAAGAGGCCTAAAAAGAAGGGGTGGTGATGTTCATGTCATTTGACATACTAAAAATCGTTTTCACTATCTCCCCCCCCCCCCCTCCCGAATGGAATGGGAAGCATTGTTGATTGTATGACTAAATTTCCACGGGCGTTCAGGAGCACACCCCTTTAATGCAGTTATATAGTCTATCTTTCCGGGTAAAAATAATGGCCTTAATTTTCCTGGCTGTAAGAGGGAAATCCCTCTCATCCATCACTATCTTCTGTAAGTTCTTTCCAAAAAGAAAAAGATAGCTAGTTTTCAGTTTCTCGTATTTCTCATCACTTACTATCTCAATTCTTCAGTTTCTCAAGTTTCCCCTAACGCTCATATTAATAGACAAAGAAAGAAAACAAGGGCCCTATTTCATAGAACTTGTCACAAATTAATAACAAGTTAGAATAACTGTAATGAGCTACTGAAATCCTGGCATATGATTGGTTGAGAGCAAATTTGTCATATAAATTTAGCATTTGTAATTGTCTTGAATTGAATTGAATTTATTTCCACATTTGCATACAAAATACAGGAACACAGTTATATACAAAAGTAAAAGTATAAAAGGTAAACAAACATCAAATACATGCAAATTAAGAAGATAAAAGGACAAATTTACACGACTTGGAAAACATACAATGTAAATGTGGCGGGATCAAAAGAGTTTATGTAAAACTTATGTCCATGATCCCGTAATGTGTAGACGCATTTATACAGTCTAAAGACAACATAAAACACACCAATCAATAACACAATATATCGATATTAATAAAAGGCATGAATGTTATTGCATTCACTGTCTATTAAAATTAGTATTGAGAACAAGTTGTATGAATCAGGGCCCAATTCAGTTACTTCAAAAGTGCAACGCAACGTTGATTGTCATGTTCGAAAATACTCAAATTGGACGAGGAAACCCCAATCGTCCTCCTTTCTCGCTACGTACATCCATAGTTATATCCTTTACGTCTAAACTGTGAGAAACACAGGTACATATTAATTTTGCTGTAATATAATATAATATTCCTTTGACACAGCGTTTTACACTGACAAGTTAAAGAATAATACAACAATGTGAAAGTATGCGTGAAGTATTAAAATTGCTTTTGAAAACAAGCAAATATGGTTGTGACTGGCATCATTTACAGAAATTTACATAAAATATAAACATGTATAAAGCATTAAGCTATTACATAGTCATGTTCGACGTGTTTGATGACGACGTGTTCGATGGCGAGAATTTCTATATTTCGGTATTCTTGAGGAAATCTCATTGACACCGAGAGATTTAAGATTCAATTTCGTTAAATAGCCAATGAGACAATGAGGAAATACCCTTAATTTTACCTCGAATTATCATCATAACTCCTCGTGTTATGTTCCAAATCGTAGTCTACAGAAAAGTTTCGTCGTTAAAGAAGTTTCATGGACATGGGTTGTTGGTTACCTTGAAGAGATTCACTTCTCCATAAATACTTACACGTATACTTACCAGCGCACATTACACGATCCGATTCTTGAAGAAATGGTAATTATATTAGTTATGGAAATGTAAACAAAGAACGTTTTGCTGATTTCAATCGTAAATAATGATAAGAATACTACTTAAACAACAATCAATTTAGTGCTTTTAAACGGCTTTAAATCGTAGACAATCGTGATACTGGTATGACGTCACTAAGAATCTGAAACAATTTACCTTTTCCTCCGTCAAGTAGGCTTGATACCCCTAAAAATTAAATTTTAATAATGATATGAATAAAAAGATCCTCAGTCATTAAGATTTTAGATGTTTGAATGTTCATATAAAATGCTGTTGTTAATTCTACCAAATTCGGATAGCAGTCAGATCGTGTAGTGTGCGCTGAGCCTTAGAGTAATAGGAGTCAGTAGAAGACACCTTTAAATGCTTATTCTCTTATTCAGCAAGTATGAAATAATACAGTTACAGTCATCATATGGTGATTGCAATCATAATATTGAACGAAGAAAGAAACTGCCGATACAAGTACTATAAAGATTTGCATCCGACCATGTCATAAAGCCGTCATACTACGAGGATACACATTGAGTCTATGATTGCCAGATATCTTACAGATTTTCTAACCGATTTTAATTTCAATGTATACCTTTAACTGAAACAAGAACAACAACATCAACAACCACAATGGTGATGGGGATGGTGATGATGGTGAGGATGATAATAATAATAATAATAATAATGACAATAATGAAAATGATACTGATGATAGTGTATAAGAAAGTTAAGAAGATTATGATTATAATAGTATAATAGTAAGAATATAAGTAGCGCGATTACTACTACTCATACTACTATGACTACTACTACTACTACTACTACTACTACTTCTACTACTACTACTACTACTACTACTACTAATAATAATAATAATAATAATAATACAACTACTACTACTACTACTACTACTACTACTTCTACTACTACTACCACTACTACTAATACTACTACTCTACTACTACTACTACTACTACTACTACTAATACTATCACTACTACTACTACTCCTACTACTTCTACTTGTACTACTACTACTACTACTACTACCACTACTACTAATACTACTACTCTACTACTACTACTACTACTAGTTATACTATTACTACTACTACTACTACTACTACTTCTACTTCTACTACTACTACTACTACTACTACTACTACTACTACTTCTACTTCTACTACTACTACTACTACTACCACTACTACCACTACTACTAATACTACTACTCTACTACTACTACTACTACTACAAATAATAATAATAATGATAACACTACTTCTACTATTACTAATATTACAACTAATGATGATGACGAGAATGATATTGATATCTACTACTTCTGCTGCGGCTGCTACTACTACTACTACAAATTTTAAAACTGCAGCTACTAATGGTACTACTACTACTACTACAACTAAAGTCTCTCCTCACCATTCCACATATAAATACTAAATTCTACGGGTCTCGCTCTTTTCAGGTCGCATCGGCCGAACTTTGGAATAAACTACCGGAAAATCTAAAACAAATTGTGGTACTGTTAACAATTTTAAGACGCGTCTTAAAACAATGTTAACGAGAGGAAGAATGCTTAGTATACCTCACTGTTCTTATGTTACTCTATCTACCTTTCCTTCTTACTCTTTCTTACAGCGCATAGAGACATATTGTGATATGCGCTATATATACGGTTTATTATTATTATTATTATTATTATTATTACTTCTACTACTAAATTCATTATTGATAACCATCACACGTATTACTAGATTCCTACATGACTGCTACTCGTTTGGGATCAAGTCATTCGTCCTTAGATTAATGGTAAGATTTTTGGTCAATTCATCCCAGAAATATTCTTGTCCTCTCACGTTCTCAGTCCAGTGAATATAGGGTCTGCCATCACTGAGGTACAACCTCGCCAAGAATGGCATTTCACCATCCGGGATGTGTTCGAGGAAAACCACGACTACGAATTCAGTCAAAGTGTCACTCACATGGTCCATGGCCGTACGAAACTTGAGTATGAACCAATGGTCGCGCACAGCAGCTCTGCTAAGCACTATGATGGTCTTGTAACTATGGCTCACCACGTAATCGACGGAATCTAAGTAATGCATACCCAACACAAGGTCTTCGTCACCAAAGACGTTCCTCTGAAACTGTGGAAGCCGTTCTTCGGGAGCCGGTCGGAGCTGTTCGCGAATCCATTCTTCGTCACCGTCGTAGAAAATGATGTTCACGTCAAACTCGTAGTCATTGTGGTCTCGAGCGTCTCGCATCTCTTTATAGCCCAGTACGGCAAGTTTCAAGAGAAATAGTTTGTACCTCAACTGCCATCGGTAGTGATACAACATGACGCTGATTACAACCAAGCTAATGGAGGCGAGGGGAATCAGAGAGAATAGACCATTGTTTATTATACAGAGTTCATTTGGATCAAAATCAAGCAGGGGTTTCTGACGAAGAGGCTCCAGAGAATATGTTGACGAACAGATAATTTTGTCTTTGTCTTTCAGGCGTATATGTTCATTTAACCAACCAATAAGCCACTTTAGATCACAGTTACAATGAATTGGGTTCATTGATATATCAAGTGATGTAATAGAGGAAAAGATCGGCTTGAAAGTGCTTTGATTAAGGCGCGTTAATTTGTTGTTGGCCAAGGAAAGATTTGTGAGCTTCCAGTTATTTGAGAACATTAGCTCGTCCAAGTACTCGATACGGTTTATTTGACCCAACCCCGAGAATACATCAACATGAATATGCAGGATGTTGTTTCCTTTTAAACTCAAGTTTTGAAGCGATTCCAACCCCGAGAAGACAAGAGGGTGTAGATTTCCAATACCACAGTCGTCTAGCTGTAGTTCTTGTAAAACACAGAGTTGCCGAAATACCCCTGGCGGTAACTCACTTCCCGAAGTCAGGTCAGGATTACTACTCAAGTCCAAATAATAAAGATCCGATAATCTATCAAAAAGAGACGCGTTTCTAATTTCGTTCCATATGTTCCAAAAGTAAAGCTGGGAGTCTTTTATGTTTAAATTAACAAGGGATTGTAAATGTCGAAAAGATTCCCCTGGTTTCAATAGAAACTCGTCTGAACGAAGAGAGTTTAGAGAAAGTGATATTAATCTTGGGATGTTCAATTCCAGAACAGTTATATGACTTCCGGTCAAATCAATAATTTGAATATTGTCAAGTTCCGAAAAGGCCGTCAGCTCAAAGACAGAAAGGTATTCGTTCAAGCTCAAGTCTAAGACAGTTAAATTTCCTAAACCGCGAAATACAGATGCGGATATTTCTGTCAACAGATTACCAGATAAGTAAAACTCCGATAAGTCCACTGTCCAAGTCTGATTGTGAGAATTTATTTGTCTTACTTGATTGTATTTGATCATCAGTACCTCTAATGCATTCATGCCGTCGAAAAAGTCTGTTGAATTTCGTCTATGGGGAGTTTGTTATGACTGAAACCTAATACTCTGAGTTTTGTCATATTTGAGAAGACTAAAGGATGGAGGCTATGTAGTTCGCTGCTGTAGAAGATTAGAACAGAGAGGGAAGAATCGCACAGTGGATCAAAGAAACCTTTAGGAAACGCACCAATAGAGCCTTCTAGGATTCTAAGCTGTTCGATGTCTGATTTTGAGATTCCGAGGATGATGTTCGCCAACACCTCGTCACTCAATGGCTAGCCACCTAGATTCAGAAAGCGAACATGTAGTGATGCGATCACATCAGGGTCTACTGATTGGATATGGTTTTATGTAAGATCTAGATAATCAGTGTGGCACAAGAAGGTGAAATCTCTCGCCGTAAGGTGCTGTAGTCGATTGTCGGTCATGAGCACAGTGTTGACCATGCCACATGAACTTACATTGATGAAGGAGAGCCGGTTGAAGGACAGATCTGCTTCATCTAGATGTGGAATCCATTTTAGAATGTCATTGGGGAGCGATGTCAATGTTGATGCCGATAAATCCAGAATGGAAAGCTGTGAAGACATCATAAAGACGCCTGTCGCTGGAAGCACAAGACGCGGGTTAAAGGATAAAAACAGGTACAATAAGCACTTGAGGGGGTAACAAGCAGCAAATTCTATCGCTCTTACATCGTTAGAAGAAATGTCCAAGGAGATGATTAGAGGGTAAACTTCAAACGAAGAGTTCAAGAGTTTGGTGATATTGTTATGCGACAAGTCAAGCACCTCGGTATCCTCGGATAGATTCTGAGGAACCGTGTCCAGGTCTTAATCGCGGCAAGAAGCTTTTTTCAGTTCAGGGTTCTGATCGCATCCATGGAAAGATTTATCTATGTCCAGTGCTAAGAATGGCATCGCCGAATCTCCATCGTGTCGGTGTAAAGATTGAAAGGACGAGCTGACGAGGATACAAGCGACGAGCAATGGGTACAAGATTGAGCCGTTTGCCATGACGTCAATATATCACCTCTGAAAAAGGAAAGGTCTTTGTCAGAATATTATCGATCTTGATTATATTATAATAACACAAACTCATAGAAGCATAACGAAATTTGTATCCTTTGCTGCAGACGGTCAGCCTCATTTTAAGCTATGAAACTCGCTCGGTTGTTTCCTTAACAAATTGTGGTTATTATATTTCAAATTAGTAGACAAAACTAGATGTGGGTTCGGGAAACGAATGTTTACAGATGAAACCGAAAGTCAAATTTCATTATTGTATAATTATATAAACATTAACCAGTATAAATACAATCACGCGCGAAACCATATGAGTTATTCTAACGGTTATGTATTAGAGAACACAAGGGGAAATATTTGATATCTGAGAAGCTCAACTTTAAACGACATTGAATTTCCGTGAACTAGTGGTGTGTGTGTGTGTGTATTTGGTTTTTACAGACGTGTATCAATCAGATATGATTATTTACGTCTGGGGAGCGACCTTTAAACGTCACCATCCGAAAGACGTGAATCAGTTTCGAACCTGCGTCCTCGGCTGAATCAGTTTGTAACTTCCACTGTTAGCTGGATTACAGGCGCACGCCAAAACGTCTAGTTGCCACAACGCCTAGTAATAACTAGAAATTTAATTCGTCACGAAGACGAATAAGGTGGTCTGTCTTCAAGTCTTATAATAGATTATAATATTTACTATATTGAAAAAGGGAGAAGTTATATAGACATCTAAACAATGATGATTATGATGATGATGATCTTGATAGTAGTGATTATGATGAGGATGATTATCATCATTATGATAATGAACATGAGCGTGATTCTGACATCTTATCGGAAAAATGAGGAGTGATTTAGATAACATATAGTCTCAGCGACAACATACTCAAATTTGGGAGAAAACTGTTGAATAACAACCGAGATACTGGTCAAAACACATTGTCATGCAGATTCATGTTTTGAAAAAAGTGACCTCCAATAGACATAACACGCAAATATGACAAATTATGCATTGTCGCCTTTAATCGAATATTTAACTATGATGACGTCTTCTAAATGAAAAATAAATGGCATATTTTTGATAGAGAATTATCTCAGCTACAACATATCAAAATCTGGAAGAAAATAGATCACCGATAAGTGAGATAGTCTTAATTAAACAAAGACAAAAATGACGTCATCAACAAAATACATTTGTTTAAGTTTAGATGCCAATATGATTACTTTGTTTCACTTTGTACGAGTCAGGGTGGTATGAAATCATATCTCCAACTCATGCTTTCTCCAACCATGATATAAAAATCGGGGGTCGATGGACTATCTGAAGAGTTATTTCGATTTTTAATATGGCATGTATTTGATCAAATTGCATTATATTGCCCATAGCAGCACGCGCGGATTTTGAACTTTGACGCGCGCTCAAGGCCTTATAAAAGGTCAAGAGTGACTGAAATTAATGTACATTGTCAATTACGTTAAGAGGAATCCAAATCATGTAAACATTTTGAATTTGACCTTTTCCGCGCGCTGTGAGGGCGCACACCGCGCGCGGGGTCACGTACGGACGAAAAAAATTGAAATGCTTAAAATGACCTGATTCGTACTCTCGTTTAATAGTTAAGTGATTTTGAGCATTTTTAAATTTTGACGCGCGCGTACGCGCGCGTCATGACCTTTATGTGACCTTTGATGACATGACCTGTTGACCCTTAACCTGAAGTATATGTGATATTAATATGAATGACCTTTGATAACGCATCATGAAGATATGATTGAAAATGTGATTTCACAAAATGGCGCCTAAATGACGTCACGATGACCTGATCACCTTGAAAATGTTTCTGTCACGTCTTATGACAATGACTTATGCCTGTGCCAAAATTAAAAGAAATTGACATAACCAATCTTACGTTATCCGACACACAAAAAAGTGAAGAAATAAATAAAAATAAAGAAATAATAAAGAAGAAAGAAAATTCTGACGAAATCAATAGGTGGTCTGTTGACAACAGACCACCTAATAATAATAATAGCTCGTTCTTATATAGCGCTTTTCAGGACCGGAGGCCTATTAGTCTTCTCACAAGTCGCTCATTCTTTTGTAATTTTGACGATTAAATCCTGAAACTCTTTATACGGAAATTTCCGTACAGAAATATCAATATTATTACACGCTCTTTCTGTTTCCAGTTATGTTGAAGTGATGCACATGTTAAAAAGTCGCGAATTAACATGCTTATTATATGTGATAGAATGAACAAAACTTTTGAAGTAAGCGTGAACGTCTTACGCTCGTATGACCTACCTGATCATGCCGATATAGTTGTGAGAAAATTGTGATACGGTGGGAGTATTATCCATAAATATTATCGGATAACTATCTCTATCCATCAACCCCCCCCCCCTCCCCTCAAAATAAAAAATTTAACCTTATTTAAGACAGATAATTAAGGCGGAAATTAAATAATTAACAGGAAATCATAATGCAAGAATTCCCTTCATATTCATTTAAAAGGCTGGCCCATTTCATGCACGATAAGTATACAAGTCATATCGTCGACTAGTATAATATACATTATTGCCCACATATTGAGAAGCTGCTAAGATATTTTAACGATACAACTCTAAAAACTGTTAGTGTTACACAAGTTATCCTGCTGATGCAAAGTATTGATCTGCCAAAAATGATATTAATCACATAAAGAATTGATGTAGACATCATAAGGACATCATAAGGACTTCATAAAGGGAAAGTCCACCCCAGGATTTTTTTTAGCTGACGATATAGACCTAATAATACCATGAAGAATGATACAAGTCTTATTAAAATCCATGATCACATAACGAAGATATATCGACTTTTTTATCGAAAATCAGCCGCCCCCCAAATGCAAATGCGTTACATGGGCATGAAACGATCGCCAAAAAATAACCGATAGTATCGAAATTGTGACGTATGTTGCGAGCTGCCTTCTTATTTCGCAGACATTCAGTACTTTCGCTCGCGATACACTGTTATCGCACTGACACGACGAATCATGAATGAAAGTGAAAGCGAAAGTGAATGTCTGCGAAATAAGAAGGATGCTCGCAACATACGTCACAATTTCGATACTATCGGTTATTTTTTGGCGATCGTTTCATGCCCATGTAACGCATTTGCATTTGGGGGGCGGCTGATTTTCGATAAAAAAGTCGATATATCTTCGTTATGTGATCATGGATTTTAATGAGACTTGTATCATTCTTCATGGTATTATTAGGTCTATATCGTCAGCTAAAGAAAATCCTGGGGTGGACTGACAGACCTGAGACGCAATCAGAAGGTTTCTGATGGCAATGCCGAAATGACGTCATCTTGAAAATTAGAATTTTAAAAGGTCTGCCCAACAAGTACGTGTTTGGTAGCTAACACCTTCGCTCTCAGCTTGTTGTAGTGTCTAGTACACACGACGATGGACGTGCTCTGATTGGCCGTCTTAATGATCACGTGGTTAAGCTGGCATCAAGGATAGGCGAGCTACGATAGTAGGGACTTTTAGATTTGCACGAAGACAAAGGTGGATTGCTACGATCTACGTCCTGTTAATGCACTGCCTTGAATGGACGTGACATGTATCAGTCCACGCAAATCTAAAAGTCCCTACTTTCAGATTTGCCTATGTGTGTGTGTGTGTGTGTGTAATTGGGTTTTTACAGACGTGTATCAATCAGATATGATTATTTACGTCTGGGGACCGACTTTTAACGTCACCATCCGAAAGACGTGACTCAGTTTCGAACCTGCGTCCTCGGCTGAATCAGTTTGTAACTTCCACTGTTAGCTGGATTACAGGCGCACGCCACAACGCCTGGACTGATACGTGTGACGTCCATTCAAGGCAGTGCATTAAAAGGACGTCGACCGTAGCAATCCACGTTGTCGTTGTGCAAATCTAAAAGTCCCTATTGTTAGGTGTTCACAGACTAAGGGCGTGTTCACACCGCAAGGGGGGACCGTGGGCGGACCGTGGATTGCGCTTTCATATCGTGAACAGAGATAGATACGGTGTGAGAGCCGAATGACGAAGAAGGATATAAATAGATACAGCCCATAGATAATGCAGCCCACGAAAACTCAAGGCGCCTATGAAGTACATGTTCATGTACTTCTATAGAATTATTGTATTGTATTGTAATGATGGTAATAATAATGATAATAAATAATAATTATAATGATAATGATATTGATAATAATTATAATGATATAAAGAATAATGATAATAAATGAGAGTTGTAAGAAGCCAATTGGTGTCTTTTTTTGTGTGCATTGTATTGCATTGTATGTTGTATTAACAGAATGCAGTAATATGCCTATCTAACCTTCGCATTGTAGAGCTCGATCGTTAAAACATCATCTCTCATTCTATATCACTATAAAAGTAATTATACCTTTTCCTCTCCACCATCTCTCTCTCTCTCTCTCTCTCCAACATCTCTCTCTCTCTCTTTCTATATATATATCTCCACCATCTCTCTTTCTTCCCCTCTCCAACATATCTCCCTATCTCTCTTTCGATCTCTCCCTCTCATCATATATCATTCTCTATATTTCACCTCCATTCTCTCTGTATCTGTTTTCCTCTCCATCGTCTACCCCCCCCCTCTCCTTAATTTCTCTCCCAATCCATTTCTCTTTCTCTCGATATCATGTCTTTCTTTTTCTTAATCTCTTACAAGTTATGCTGATAACATTCACGAAGTCATTGTATTGTATTGTATTGTATTGTATTTATTTTCCGTCATTTAAAAATACATCAACATATATATATTTACAATCATAAAGACACACTTGTAAAAAAGGAAGACGGAGGGATGGCCCTACTCAGCGTTGTTAGCATAACAATGCTGGTTTACAGAGGGGTCCCTATAGACATAGAAAATATGAAAATAGATAGTACAAAAGTCATGAACACTTACAGCAAAATAAGAACTTACAATAATGATAAGAGCAAATTCGAGTAAAACAAGAAACAGGAGAGAAATATTTACGATATATACAAGAGAGAAAGCTAGACAAGTAAATTTTTTTTTTTAAAGTCATGTACGGACTGGCGGGGTTCGAGGTTTCGAACACTCCCGCGAGCCTGATATAATTACATGTATAGAGAGCACATATCCTTTCAAGAAGAAATTAAAATATCTAGCACAGACTAATGCTATAAAGAATTTTGTTCCAGAAATAATATTTGTAATGCGTGCGGATAGTAGCTGGCATGACTAGAATTTTTAAAACAATCGCCATGGCTCTATAAGAGGCCTAAAAAGAAGGGGGAGAGGTGATGTTCATGTCATTTGACATACTAAAAATCGTTTTCACTATCCCCCCCCCCCCATGGCATGGGAAACATTGTTGATTTGTATGACTAAATTTCCAAGGGCTTTAAGGAGCACACCCCTGTAATACAGTTATATCGTTCATTTTCCGGGTAAAAATAATGTCCTACATTTTCCTGGCAGTAAGAGGGAAATCCCTCTCATCCATAACTATCTTCTGTAAGTTCTTTCCAAAAAGAAAAAGATAGCTAGTTTTCAGTTTCTCGTATTTCTCATCACTTACTATCTCAAATTTTCAGTTTCTCAAGTTTCCCCTAACGCTCATATTAATATACAAAGAAAGAAAACAAGGGCCCTATTTCATAGAACTTGTCACCAATTAATAACAAGTTAGAATAACTGTAATGAGCTACGGAAATCCTGGCATATGATTGGTTGAGAGCAAATTTGTCATAGAAATTTTGCATTTGTAATTGTCTTGAATTGAATTGAATTTATTTCCACATTTGCATACAAAATACAGGAACACAGTTATATACAAAAGTAAAAGTATAAAAGGTAAACAAACATCAAATACATGCAAATTAAGAAGATAAAAGGACAAATTTACACGACTTGGAAAACATACAATGTAAATGTGGCGGGATCAAAAAAATGTATGTAAAACTTATATGTCCATGATTCCGTAATGTGAAGACGCATTTATACAGTCTAAAGACAACATAAAACACACCAATCACAATATATCGATACTAATAAAAGGCATGAATGTTATTGCATTCACTGTCTATTAAAATTAGTATTGATAACAAGTTGTATGAATCGGGGCCCAAATCAGTTACTTCAAAAGTGCAACACACCGTTGATTATCATGTTAAAAAATACTCAAATTGGACGGGGACACCTCCATCCTCCTTATTTCTCGCTCCGTACATCCATAGTGGTGACCTTTTCGTCTAAACTATGAGAAACACAGGTATATATTAATGTTGCTGTAATACAATATAATATTTCTTTGACACAGCGTTTTACACTGACAAGTTGAACTATCATACAACAATGTGAAAGTATGTGTGAAGTATTAAAAATGCTTTTGAAAACAAGCAAATTTGGTTGTAACTGGCATTATTTACAGAAATTTACATAAAATATAAACATGTATAAAGCATTAAGCTATTACATAGTCATGTTCGACGTGTTTGATGACGACGTGTTCGATGGCGAGAATTTCTATATTTTCAGAGATCGGTATTCTTGAGGAAATCTCATTGACACCAAGAGATTTAAGATTCATTTTTGTAAAACAGCCAATGAGACAATGAGGAAAAACCCTTAATTTTACCTCGAATTATCAATATAACTCCTCGTGTTATGTTCCAAATCGTAGTCTACAGAAAAGTTTCGTCGTTAAAGAGGTTTCATGGACATGGGTTGTTGGTTACCTTGAAGAGATTCACTTCTCCATAAATACTTACACGTATACTTACCAGCGCACATTACACGATCCGATTCTTGAAGAAATGGTAATTATATTAGTTATGGAAATGTAAACAAAGAACGTTTTGCTGATTTCAATTGTAAATAATGATAAGAATACTACTTAAACAACAATCAATTTAGTGCTTTTAAACGGCTTTAAATCGTAGACAATCGTGATACTGGTATGACGTCACTAAGAATCTGAGACAATTTACCTTTTCCTCCGTCAAGTAGGCTTGAAATCCCCTAAAAATTAAATTGTAATAATCATATGAATAAAAAGATCCTCAGTCTTTAAGATTTTACATGTTGGAATGTTCATATAAAATGCGGTTGTTAATTCTTCCAAAATCGGATCGCAATCAGACCGTGTAGTGTGCGCTGAGCCTTAGAGTAATATAATCAATAAGTAGAAACCTCTAAATGCTTATTCTCTTATTCAGCAAATATGAAATAATACTGTTGCAGTCATGGGGATTGCAATCATAATATTGAAAGAAGAAAGAAAATGCCGATACAAGTACTATAAAGATTTGCATCCGACCATGTCATAAAGCCGTCGTACTACGAGGATATATACATTGAGTCTATGATTGCATTTAGTTTTTATTATTACTACCACTTTCGTTACTGATAACCATCACACGTATTTCTAGATTCCTACATGACTGCTACTCGTTTGGGATCAAGTCATTCGTCCTTAGATTAATGGTAAGATTTTTGGTCAATTCATCCCAGAAATAATCTTGTCCTCTCACGTCTTCAGTCCAGTGGATATAGGGTCTGCCATCACTGAGGTACAACCTCGCCAAGAATGGCATTTCACCATCCGGGATGTCTTCGAGGAAAACCACGACTACGAATTCAGTCAAAGTGTCACTCACGTGGTCCATGGTCGTACGGAACTTGAGTATGAACCAGTGGTCGCGCACAGCAGCTCTGCTAAGCACTATGATGGTCTTGTAACTATGGCTCACCACGTAATCGACGGAATCTAAGTAATGCATACCCAACACAAGGTCTTGGTCACCAAAGATGTTCCTCTGAAACTGTGGAAGCCGTTCTTCAAGAGCCGGTCGGAGGTGTTCGCGAATCCATTCTTCGTCATCGTCGTAGAAAATGATGGTCACGTCAAACTCGTAGTCATTGTGGTCTCGAGCGTCTCGCATCTCTTTATAGCCCAGTACGGCCAGTTTCAAGAGAAATAGTTTGTACCTCAACTGCCATCGGTAGTGATACAACAGCACGCTGATTACAACCAAGCTAATGGATGCGAGGGGAATCAGAGAGAATATACCATTGTTTATTATACAGAGTTCATTTGGATCAAAATCAAGCAGTGGTTTCTGACGAAGAGGCTCCAGAGATGTTGACGAACAAATAGTTTTGTCTTTGTCTTTCAGGCGTATATGTTCATTTAACCAACCAATAAGCCACTTTAGATCACAGTTACAATGAATTGGGTTCATTGATATATCAAGTGATGTAATAGAGGAATAGATCGGCTTGAAAGTGTTTTGATCAAGGCGCGTTAATTTGTTGTTGGCCAAGGAAAGATTTGTGAGCTTACAGTTATTTGAGAACGTTAGCTCGTCCAAGTACTCGATACGGTTTTCTTCAAAGTTGATACTTTTTATTTGACCCAACCCCGACAATACATCAACATGAATATGCAGGATGTTGTTTCCTTTTAAACTCAAGTTCTGAAGCAATTCCAACCCCGAGAAGACAAGAGGGTGTATATTTCTAATACCACAGTCGTCTAGCTTTAGTTCTTGTAAAACACAGAGTTGCCGAAATACCCCTGGCGATAACTCCCTTCCTAAAGTCAGATCAGGGTTACTACTCAAGTCCAAATAATAAAGATCCAATAATCCATCAAAAAGAGACGCGTTTCTAATTTCGTTCCATATGTTATAAAAGTAAAGCTGGGAGTCTTTTATGTTTAAATTAACAAGGGATTGTAAATGTTGAAAAGATTCCCCTGGTTTCAAAAGTAACTCGTCTGAACGAAGAGAGTTTAGAGAAAGTGATATTAATATTGGGATGTTCAATTCCAGAACAGTTATACGACTTCCGGTCAAATCAATAGTTTGAATATTGTCAAGTTCCGAAAAGGCCGTCAGCTCAAAGACAGAAAGGTATTCGTTCAAGCTCATGTCTAAGACAGTTAAATTTCGTAAACCGCGAAATACAGATGCGGATATTTCTGTAAACAGATTACCGGATAAGTAAAACTCCGATAAGTCCACTGTCCAAATTTGATTGTGAGGATTTATTTGTCTTACTTGGTTGAATTTGATAACCAGTACCTTTAATTCGTTCATGCCGTCGAAAAAGTCTGGTTGAATTTCGTCTATGGGGAGTCTGTTATAACTGAAAATGAGTTCTCTGAGTTTTGTCAAATTTGAAAAGACTAAAGGATGGAGGCTTTGCAGTTCGTTGACGTAGAAGTGTAGAGCAGAGAGGGAAGAATCGCGCAGTGGATCAAAGAAACCTTTAGGAAACGCACCAATAGAGCCTTCTATGATTGTAAGCTGTTCGATATCTGATCTTGAAATACCGAGGATGATGTTCGCTAGCACCTCGAAACTTAAATTGTAGCGACCTAGCACCAAAGCACGAACATGTAGTGATGCGATCACATCAGGGTCTACTGATTGGATAGGGTTTCCGCTAAGATCTAGAGTATCAGTGTGGCACACAAAGGTGAAATCTCTCGCCGAAAGGTGTTTTAGTCGATTAAGATCCATGCGTACTGTGTCGACCATGCCACAGGTACTTACATTGATAAAGGATAGCTGGTTGGAGGACAGATATGCAGTATCTATATTTGGACTCCATTGTAGAGTGTCATCGGGGAGCGACTTCAAGTTTGATCCCATTAAATCGAGAGTGGAAAGCTGTGAAGACATCATAAAGACGCCTGTTGCTGAAAGCACAAGACGCTTGTTAAAGGATAGATCCAGGTACATTAAGTCCTTGAGGGGGTAAAAAGCGGCGGATTCTATCACTCTTACATCGTTGTGAGAAATGTCCAAGGAGTTGATTAGAGGGTATACTTCAAACGAGGAGTTCAAGAGTTTGGTGATATTGTTCTCAGACAAGTCAAGCACCTCGGTATCCTCGAAAAGATTCTGGGGAACCGTGTCCAGGTCTTTATTACTGCAAGAAGCTATTTTTAGTTCAATGTTCTGATCACATCCATGGAAAGATTTGTCAATGTCCAGTGTTAAGGACGGCATCTCCGAATCTCCATCGTGTCGATGTAAAGATTGAAAGGACGAGCCGACGAGGAGACAAGCGACGAGCAATGGGTACAAGATTGACACGTTTGCCATGACGTCAATATATCACCTCTGAAAAAGGAAATATCCACCTTTGTCAGAATATATCGATCTTGATTATATTATGATAACACAAACTCATATAATAGAAGCATAAACGTATTTGTATCCTTCGCTGCAGACGGTCAGCCTCATTTTGAGCTGTGAAAACACGCTCGTATTTTTTCCATAACAAATTGGGGTTATTATATTTTAAATTAGTAATGAAAACTGAAATATAGGTTCGGGAAACAGTAATTATGAACGTTTTCAAACGAGACCGAAAGTCCTATTTCATTGTTGGATAAAGATTATATAAACATTAACCAGTAATAAAATCACGCGCGAAATCATGAGTTATTCTAACGATTATGTGTTATGAGAACACAAAGGGGAATATTTTATATCAAATGGATGTTAAACTTAACGACACTAAACTTACGTGGGCGGAATAAAAGGCATACTAGTCTACTCACATTCCCGTGTAATTTTGACAATTAAAGCCTGAAACTCTTTATACAAAAATCATACAAAAATATCAATATCATTACACGCTCTTTTCTATTTCCAGGTATGTTGAAATACCACATGTCAAAAAGTCGCGAATTAACATGATAGAATGGACAACATTTCTAAAGTAGGCGTTCTCGTCTTACGCTCATATGACCTACCTGATCATGCTGATGAAGGTAAAGAAAAAATAAAGTTGTGAGAAAGTTGTGATACGATTGGGGTATTATCCATACATATTATCAGCCTTTATCTAAGGTAAATAGTTAAAGCGACAATTAAATAATTAACAGGAAATCATAACGCAAGAATTCCCTTCATATTCATTTAAAAGGCTGGCCCATTTCATGCACGATATTAAAGTATACATATCGTCGACTAGTATAATATACATTATTGACCACATATTGAGAAGCTGCTAAGATATTTGAACGATACAACTCTAAAAACTGTTACACAAGTTATCCTGCTGATGAAAAGTATTGATCTGCCAAAAATGAAGTTTTATTCATCACAGATATTAATCATATAAACAATTGATGTAAGACATCATAAGGACAGTACGGAAGCGTTAAAGTGCCATTCTACTTGACGACATGACGAGATATTCCATCTTGTCAAGTTGACTTAATATTCATATTATGTCGACATGTAAAAATATTTAACTTACCATGTCGACTTCACAAAAAGTTCATGTCGTCATGGCGACATAAGTTATCTTGCCAAGTTGACTTCGCATACAGTTCATGTCGTCATGATGACATGAACTATCTTACCAAGTCGACTTCCCAAAAAGTATATGTCGTCATGGCGAAATAAAAATATCTTGCAAAGTCGACTTCGTAAGAAGTACATGTTATCATGGCGAGATAAAATATGTTACCGAGTCGACTTAATAAGAGTAGATGTCGTCTTGGCGACATAAATGATCACGTGCATCAATGGTGATCGTGAGGCGATCGAGGGACCGGGATCAGGACTAAAGTCACTAGACCTAGACTAGTCGACTGTGAATGAACTACACGTACGCGCGCTGCATGAAATAGTCGTCACACTACATATCTCGCCATGACGACATATACTTTTTGGGAAGTCGACTTATAATAATAATAATAATGTGACTTATATCGCGCCAAATCCACTCTGTAGAGTGCTCAAGGCGCGTGTAAACAGGAAAAACGATCAAGACTTGAAAAGGAATGTTTTGAGATGAGTTTTGAAAGAATCAGAAGATAAACATTTTCTGATGTCTTCAGGAAGGCCATTCCATAATTTAGGACTAGAGTATGCAAATGATCTTTCCCCCCACGTTTTGGTAATTTTGGGGGTCACAAGAAAATTGGAATTGGATGAGCGTAGAGGTCTTGCAGGAGTGTAGTTTTGGATTAGAGAGATAAGGTATTGAGGAGCAGAGCCGTGAACGCAATGAAAGGTAAGCAACAAAATTTTGAAAACAATGCGATCTTTTACTGGGAGCCAGTGTAGCGACTGCAAAACTGGGGAAATGTGGGTACGCTTGGAGGTCAAAGAAACAATACGAGCTGCAGCGTTTTGAAGCTTCTGGAGTTTGGACAGAAGATTCTGGGGTAGATTGATTAGGAGGGCATTGCCAAAATCAAGACGGGAGGAAATCAGAGCATGAACTAATTTTTCGGTGGCAGACTTGGACAAATATTTACGAATAAAACCGATATTACGCAATTGGTACCTTACTGATCTACAAATATTAGAAACTTGGTCAGACATTGTCATATGTGAGTCAAACATAACACCGAGATTGCGACACGTTTGTGACAAGTGAATTATGTGGCCAGAAAATGAAATGCAATTGATATTAACTTTACTAAGCTGTACTTTGGAACCAAATATAAGGAATTTACATTTGTCTAGATTTAATTTCAAGGAACGTGCGAGCATCCAATCATGAGCATCAGCCATGCAAGATTCAAGGCGATGAACGGCTCGTTCTGCAGCGGCTTGATCTGAATTGAAGGAAATCATAAGTTGAATATCGTCTGCATAAATATGATAATCTATGCCATGTTGTAACAAAACTTGTCGCAATCCAATTAAATAAATTGAGAAGAGAGTAGGCCCGCCCACAGAACCATGTGGTACTCCACAAGAGAGAGGCAAAGCAACTGATTTGTAACCATTAATACAAACGATCGACTTGGTGAGATAATTTATGTCGCTATTACGAGATGAACTTTTTTTGTGAAGTCGACTTGGCAAGATAATACATGTCGCCATGACGACATGAACGTTTTGTGAAGTCGACTTGGCAAGATAATTTATTTCGCCATGTCGACATTACTTTTTGGATAGTCGACTAGGTAAGATAATATATGTCGCCATGACGACATGTAATTTTTTAGAAGTCGACTTGGTAAGATAACTTATGTCGCCACGACGACATGAATTTTTTGTGAAGTCGACTTGGCAAGATAATTTATTTCACCATGTCGACTAATAAAAGTTGATAAGTCGACATGGTAGGTTAAATATCTTTACATGTCGACATGATATGGACATTAAGTCGACTTGACAAGATGAAATATCTCGTCATGTCGTCAAGTAGAATGGCACTTTAACGCTTCCGTAGGACAGAGCGCAATCAGAAGGTTTCTGATGGCAAGGCCGAAATGACGTCATCTTGAAAATTAGAATTTTAAAAGGTTACTCTGCCCAACAAGTACGTGTTTGGTAGCTAACACCTTCGCTCTCAGCTTGTAGTAGTGTCTAGTACACACGATGAAGGACGTGCTCTGATTGGCCGTCTTAATGATCACCAATGATATGCGAGCTACAATACGCCGTGGTTTACACTGTTAGGTGTAAGTCATTCACAGACTAAGATTCGGTGTGAGAGCCGAATGGCGACGAAGGATATTAATAGGTACAGCCCATAGATAATGCAGCCCACGAAAACTCAAGGCGCCTATGAAGTACATGTACATGTACTTCTATAGAATTATTGTATTGTATTGTAATGATGGTAATAATAATGATAATAAATAATAATAATAATGATAATGATATTGATAATAACTATAATGATATTAATAATAATTATAATGATATTAATAATAATTATAATGATTATTAATAATAATTATAATGATATGAAGAATAATGATAATAAATGAGAGTTGTAAGAAGCCAATTTTTGCTGTCTTTTTGTGTGCATTGTATTGCATTGTATGTTGTATTAACAGAACGCAGTAATATGCCTATCTAACCTTCGCATTGTGCAGCTCGATGGTTAAAACATCATCTCTCATTCTATATCACTATAAAAGTAATTATATCTTTATGAGAATGATCCGAAATGACAAAAATGATTGGCCTTCCAATTTGTCGGCCCGATGACAATGAAGAAATTGTTACTGAGGTGCCATCCAGCCTATTTACACATTTCAGTACATTGGAATGTGCATATATTCCGAAACTAAGTGGTATGTGTAAGCATGCGCGCGCATGTGCATGAAAACATTCTTGCTCTCCAGCAAATATTCCCCTGTCTATTTTATTTGCCTATGCCTGTCTCTTATTGCTCTTCATTCAGTGTTTGTACGCGCACGCATCGGTCGTAATTAAACACCGGTCTCGATCCAAACCATAAGATCGAAACTAAACCATCCTAATTCATTATCTTGCCCTGCTCTACTAGTAACTACCAGCAGATACAGAGACATTACTAACCTCATCAGTGGAATCACTCTTCATTCCTGCATTATTATCAGCATATCGTCGATTCATCCTCCATCATGGATAAACTGTTCGTCATTTTGATTTGTGCATCTTTTATCGAGTAAAGTTTCTCCAATCTCGTTGGTTTTTATGAATGTTATGAAATATATCTTAATTTTGTTGTAATTTATGAATAGTATGAGATCTTTTAAAATATGATCAGTTGACGTGGTCAAAGATAATCTTAAATCTGTGCCGCAGAAGAAAATAACGCCCCCCCCCCCGGTCGCACCTGGGCTGCAAGTTTTACCGTGTTTACATATTGTGGCGTGTTCTATGAAAACTAAATATATCGCTAAAAATAAATCTAAAGCTCGTTTTTCCCCGTGTAAACCACCCAAATATATGTATATATATCCTGAAGTCTGAACGATGTAAACTCGAAAATATATGGAACAGAGTGATGGTTTTCATTTAAATTGACAACATAGATCTATCTTTAATTTAATTTTTGATATGTTGTCAATCAATTTACTTCTATTAATTCATCTAAAATTATTTCTAAATCGGTTCCAGTGAATTAAGACTTACTGTCGTGTTGGGATCGGTGTATTGAGTTATTGGCAGTAGGAGAGGTACATAAATATAAGGCAGCAAGGAGAGACTTGTAATTCCGGAGTCATATCAAGAGTATTTATTATCTCCAAACTTTGGAGACTCAAATCCGTCACATCATACAAACTTCCACATATGTAAAACACAAGATGAAGAGAGAGCCAGCTAGAAAGAGGGTCTTGATCTAATGGTGATCAAAACTGAACTCCTTTCTGAAAGCCAGAACATGTCATATTTATCCAGAAGGATACAAGTAATATGAGGGTAGGTTATACATTGTGTCAAAGGGACAAAGACATAAATGAGAGCCGCCAAGACAATAGACTACTCCGTAGTTTTATGTATGGGCTTAAACATAACAGTGGTGGTATTTCCTGGGAAGGAGATTATGGATGCACTTGGTCTTTCTATGGGGAAGGATTATAAAGATATAAAGTTGGCTTTTAAGTGCATCTCAAATATGAGGGTACTTTACTGGGTTTTGGGACGATACTACACAACATCCCCTTTCTTCGGAAAATGAGGCACTCATTCCTTATTAAAGAAAAATATAAAGTTACTAAAGTTAGTAATTAACTACATGAAAATCACTAATATTCTAATACAGACTATAGAAGCACAAACTGATAACACTTATAATAGTAACAATTATTGCTTAAGCACTGAGTCTATTCTAAACACATATACTAAAACGAAAAAAATAGTGGAGACTATTATGCAAATCGAACAAATGATAACTAACCTTAATGGAAAAGAATCCAGGTTAACTCAAATACAAATTATGCTCCTTATTTTTTTTTCTTCTGTAAAATCAAGTACACTAACCAATGAATGAGCAATGATCCAATGAATAAAGAACTCAAACAAATTGTTATTTTGTATTTAAATGAGTTTGATACTTAATTTCAGTAAGTATATGTTGTGATTATGATCACCTTTCAAGCTTATATAATTATATGAAATATGAAAGCAACGGGTGCGCTCAAGGCAATGAAAAGTAAGCCCATGCTACAAGGCCTATAATAGGAACATGGAAATGCAGTACAATCATATACCTATCCCGTTATTAATCAAATATTTGTATAATCACAAAACTTCTAAATAATGAATCAAAATCAATTAAACCTCAAACAGATATTTTCAAATTTGTCAATCAAAAGCGACGTAAGAATTAGAATGTAACAGCAATTATGATCAATTAACAGCTAATACAAATCTATTCCTATTCCGACAATACAATAAGCGAATTCCTTTAAAACAAATCCAAACATAAGTCAGTATCATTGACTTCCTATCAATTCACTAGTATTTTATATGTTTCATAATGTGCCGGTCCGAAGTAAGTGTCATACTGCAAAGTGTCCTCTGAGTATATAGTCTGTTTGTCGCAAGTATATGGTCAATAGTTAGTAATTTAGTGTCTTCTTAATCTGCCTCGTGGTAGTGAGAACAACATCAAATAGTTACAGTAATTTAATAAAACAAACTTTGTATCTATATGCACATGGTTTGTTCAGTTAACCAATATCGCAGCGACTAATCTTCATTTAAATTATGAAGTGAACTGACTATCTCTCAGTTTTATGCGTCATACTGCCTGCACTGGTAATTGCATCTATAACCCTGGGTGAATATTTAGATATTTCATTCATTAAACTAATTTCCACTCAATTAAAAATGTGAACTACAATTACAAAATATGAATACGAAACACGAAAAGATGATAGAATCAAAATAAAACACAATCACACAAAATCTGTCCATCTTTTAACTGCAGAAATGTTGCAGGTTTACAAAAGCCTCAAACAGTGATAAGCTAATTAATAGTTTAGACTAGCATGTGACATTACCCTTAAATCACAAATTATATTGTCTCACCTTTCCACTGCAAATTGGCAGGATTACGAAAGCCCTGAGCAATTGATCTAGTCTTAGACAAGCTTAATATAGGGTGGTGATGTAATTTATTAAATTTCCAATTCCTTTATCATGTTTAGCTACATATACTATAATGTGTCACCACAGTCGTACTTGTCTGGTCAGTTAGGGTCATTTTGGTCAAGGTCAGTGAACAGAAAGAAAAGACAGCTAGTGCAAACTACGAATTTGTTGCAAATAAATTACGCAGATGCACATTATTAAAAGTATAAAAAAACAATTAACTAGCTACATGTAATTACTACGAATTTGTTGCAAATAAATTACGCAGATGTACATTATTAAAAGCATTAAAACAATTAACTACAACACTATCCTCTCTTACACACTCACTCACAAACTTGGAACCCAAAATGATCACTTACCCAACAAGCAATCTGTCTGGTGTGTTAAAATTTCAAAACAGTGAATCATACATTAAGTATGAAGAGAAAAAATAGGATAAGTTGAAAGTTCAGGTTGTAAAGTTATTTGAGCAAAAATTCTGGTTGTGGTGATTGAGGCGTCGATGTCCTCATCATGGTCCTGGGTGCATGTTGTCTGTCTATGC
Organism: Strongylocentrotus droebachiensis; assembly: GCA_035222895.1. Taxonomy (NCBI): domain Eukaryota; kingdom Metazoa; phylum Echinodermata; class Echinoidea; order Camarodonta; family Strongylocentrotidae; genus Strongylocentrotus; species Strongylocentrotus droebachiensis. The sequence continues at coordinate 29,163 of JAVYIG010013497.1, forward strand.
AAGGGGGTTGTTGTTGTTCGTCGGTGTCGTTCCTGGTCCGTTGTAACGTGGTCTGCTGTATATAGCTGGTGCAAGGAAGTGTGTCGTCGTTGTCATCGTCTTCATCATCGTCGTCACCAGTCGACGGGTCACCATTGTTGAAGCCTTTGTCGACCTGCTCCATGATGTAGGGATCAGGCTGTAGCTGTCGTCGTCATATTAAATGTTCACTTCAGTTGTCCTCCTCACAATCAGAATTAAGTAGGAATATATTACAAAACTGGGTCCTCCTCGATCTCTTATTGAAGAAAATTCTTCAAAACCGTGTTCTCCTCGATCGCAATAATTAGTATATCAAGGAAAGCTTCTTTTAAATTAAAACCGGGTTCTCCACCATGTCGTGTTGGGATCGGTGTATTGAGTTATTGGCAGTAGGAGAGGTACATAAATATAAGGCAGCAAGGAGAGACTTGTAATTCCGGAGTCATATCAAGAGTATTTATTATCTCCAAACTTTGGAGACTCAAATCCGTCACATCATACAAACTTCCACATATGTAAAACACAAGATGAAGAGAGAGCCAGCTAGAAAGAGGGTCTTGATCTAATGGTGATCAAAACTGAACTCCTTTCTGAAAGCCAGAACATGTCATATTTATCCAGAAGGATACAAGTAATATGAGGGTAGGTTATACATTGTGTCAAAGGGACAAAGACATAAATGAGAGCCGCCAAGACAATAGACTACTCCGTAGTTTTATGTATGGGCTTAAACATAACAGTGGTGGTATTTCCTGGGAAGGAGATTATGGATGCACTTGGTCTTTCTATGGGGAAGGATTATAAAGATATAAAGTTGGCTTTTAAGTGCATCTCAAATATGAGGGTACTTTACTGGGTTTTGGGACGATACTACACAACATTACCTTAAGAATTAAGAATACCCCGTGAATTTGAGCACACAATCTCTCTCTCTCTTTCTCTCTCTCCCTGTTCCCTATCTCTAGCCCTCTCTCTCTCTCTCTTTCTCTCTGTCTTTATTTATATATGTATCATCATAATCATTCTCTATATTTCACCTCCATTCTCTCTGTATCTGTTTCCTCTCCACAACCCCCCCCCCCCCACCCTCTCCTTCCCTTAATGTCTGTCCCATTCCATTTCTCTTTCTCATGATATCATGGTGGGTTTTTTTATAAATATCTTCCAAGTTATGCTGATAACATTTACGAAGTTATGTACGGACTGGCGGCCGGGGGTTCGAGGTTTCGAACACTCCCGCGAGTCTGATATAATTACATGTATAGAGAGCATATATCCTTTCAAGGACAAATTGAAATATCTAGCAAAGACTAATACTTTAAAGAATTGTGTTCAAGAAATAAAGAAATACTTATTTCAATGCGAATAGTAGCTAGCATGACTATAATTGTTAAAACAATTTCAGGAGCACACCCCTTTAATACAGTTATATCGTTCGTGTTTCCGGGTAAAAATAATGTCCTAAATTTTCCTGGAGGTCAGAGGGAAATCCCTCTCATCCATCACTATCTTCTGTAAGTTCGTTCCGAAAAGGAAAAAGATTGCTAGTTTTCATTTTCTCGTACAGTTGTATTTCTCATCACTTACTATCTCAAATTGTCAGTTTCTCAAGCTTCCCCAAACGGTCATATTAATAGACAAAGAAAGAAAACAAGTGCCCTATTTCATAGAACTTGTCACCAATTAATAACAAGTTAGAATAACTGTAATGAGCTACTGAAATCCTTGCATATGATTGGCTGAGAGCAAATTTGTCATAGAAATTTAGCATTTGTAATTGTTTTGAATTGAATTGCATTTATTTCCACATTTGCATAAAAAATACAGGAACACAGTTATATACAAAAGTAAAAGTATAAAAGGTAAACAAACATCAAATACATGCAAATTAAGAAGATAAAAGGACAAATTTACACGACTTGAAAAACATACAATGTAAATATGGCGGGATAAAAAAAAATTATGTTAAAAATATGTCCATGATCCCGTAATGTTTAGAAGCATTTATACAGTCTAAAGATAACATAAAACACATCAATCAATAACACAATATATCGATATCAATAAAAGGCATGAATGTTATTGCATTCACTGTCTATTAAAATTAGTATTGATAACAAGTTGTATGAATCAGGGCCCAATTCAGTTACTTCAAAGGTGCAACGCAACGTTGATTGTCATGTTCGAAAATACTCAAATTGGACGAGGACACCCCCATCGTCCTCCTTTCTCGCTACGTACATCCATAGTTATATCCTTCTCGTCTAAACTGTGATAAACACAGGTACATATTAATTTTGCTGTAATACAATATAATATTCCTTTGACACAGCGTTTTACACTGACAAGATGAACTATAATACAACAATGTGAAAGTATGCGTGAAGTATTAAAAATGCTTTTGAAAACAAGCAAATTTGGTTGTGACTGGCATCATTTACAGAAATGTACATAAAATATATACATGTATAAAGCATTAAACTATTACATAGTTATGTTCGACGTGTTTGATGACGACGTGTTCGATGGCGAGAAATTCTATATTTTCAGAGATCGGTATTCTTGAGGAAATCTCATTGACACCGAGAGATTTAAGATTCATTTTTGTAAAACAGCCAATGAGGCAATGAGGAAAAACCCTTAATTTTACCTCGAATTATCAATATAACTCCTCGTGTTATGATCCAAATCGTAGTCTACAGAAAAATTTCGTAGTTAAAGAGGTTTCATGGACATGGGTTTTGGTAAATGGTAATGGTTTTATTAAAAATTCATTTGCAGCCATATGGTTGAATTGCAGAACTTTGTACATTGTAAAAATATAAATATTTATACAAACATAAAACGTATTAAGACATATCACGCAGTGAATGAATTTTTTAAATAAATCAGTGTACACATATATATACAAAATAATTAATAAAATTCATGAAATTCGCTTAACAGCTAACAGTTGCTTAATTCTGTTCCACAATCATCATAGGGCTGGAGGGAAATATAGAATAGAGGTAGGGAGGACAATAGTGCAGACAGCACAGGAGATCCAGGAAAAGTGTGAGATAGAGACAGACAGAGGGAGAGAAAGAGAGAAAGGGAGAGAGGGAGAGATATATATACAAAAGATAATGCTGAGGATGAGAGTGTATATCAGACATATCGAAAATAAGATTACCTTGAAGAGATTCACTTCTCCATTAATACTTACACGTACACTAAGCCTAGTAGCTTTTACTTACCAGCTCACACTACACGATCCGATGCTTGAAGAAATGCTAATTAAATTAGTTATGGAAATGTAAACTAAGAAAGTTTTGCTGATTTCGATTGTAAATAATGATAAGAATACTATTTAAACAACAATCAATTTAGTGCTTTTAAGCATTTTAGTCACAATTAATTCCGAAACGGCTTTAAATCGTAGACAATCGTGATACTGGTATGACGTCACTAAGATTCTGAGACGATTGACCTTTTCCTCCGTCAAGTAGGCTTGAAATTCCCTATAAATTAAATTGTATTAATAACATGAATAAGCAGATCCTCTATCATTAAGATTTTACATGTTGGAATGTTTATATAAAATGCTGCTGTAAATTCTTCCAAAATCGGATCGCAGTCAGATCGTGTAGGCCTAGTGTGCGCTGAGCCTTAGAGCAATGGGAATCAGTAAGTAGAAACCGTTAAATGCTTATTCTCTTATTCAGCAAGTATGAAATAATACAGTTACAGTCATAACTAATATGGTGATTGTAATCCTAATATTGAAAGAAGAAAGAAACTGCTGATACAAGTACTATAAAGATTTGCAACCGACCATGTCATAAAGCCATCATACTACGAGGATACACGTAGAGTCTTTGATTGCCAGATATCTTATCGATTTTCTAAAAGATTTTAATTTCAATGTATACCTTTAAAAGAAACAAAAACAACGACATCAACAGCAACAATGGTGATGGGGATGGTGATGATGATGAGGATGATAAAAATAGTAATAATAATAATGACAATAATGAAAATGATACTGATGATATTGAATAAGAAAATTAAGAAGATTATGATGATAATAGTATAATAGTAAGAATATATAAGTAGCGCGATTACTACTACGCATACTACTATGACTACTACTACTACTACTACTACTACTACTACAACTACTACTACTACTACTACTACTACTACTACTACTACTTCTACTACTGCTTCTACTAATTCTACTTCTACTTCTACTATACCACTACTATTAATACTACTACTCTACTACTACTACTACTACTAATAATAATAATAATAATGATAACGCTACTTCTACTATTACTAATATTACAACTAATGATGATGACGAGAAAGATATTGATATCTACTACTTCTGCTGTGGCTGCTACTACTGTTACTACAACTTTTATAACTGCAGCTACTAATGGTAATACTACTACTACTACAACTAAAGTCTCTCCTCACCATTCCACATATAAATACTAAATTCTACGGGTCTCGCTATTTTCAGGTCGAATCGGCCGAACTTTGGAATAAACTACCGGAAAATCTAAAACAAATTGTGGTACTGTTAACAATTTTAAGACGCGTCTTAAAACAATGTTAACGAGAGGAAGTATGCTTAGTATACCTCACTGTTTCTATGTTACTGTATCCACCTTTCCTTCTTACTCTTTCTTACAGCGCATAGAGACATATTGTGATATGCGCTAAATATACGGTTTGTTATTATTATTATTATTACTACTACATTCATTATTGATAACCATCACACGTATTACTAGATTCCTACATGACTGCTACTCGTTTGGGATCAAATCATTCGTCCTTAGATTAATGGTAAGATTTTTGGTCAATTCTTCCCAGAAATAATCTTGTCCTCTCACGTCTTCAGTCCAGTGGATATAGGGTCTGCCATCACTGAGATACAACCTCGCCAAGAATGGCATTTCACCATCCGGGATGTCTTCGAGGAAAACCACGACTACGAATTCAGTCAAAGTGTCACTCACGTGGTCCATGGTCGTACGGAACTTGAGTATGAACCAATGGTCGCGAACAGCAGCTCTGCTAAGCACTATGATGGTCTTGTAACTATGGCTCACCACGTAATCAACGGAATCTAAGTAATGCATACCCAACACAAGGTCTTCGTCACCAAAGACGTTCCTCTGAAACTGTGGAAGCCGTTCTTCGAGAGCCGGTCGGAGCTGTTCGCGAATCCATTCTTCGTCATCGTCGTAGAAAATGATGTTCACGTCAAACTCGTAGTCATTGTGGTCTCGAGCGTCTCGCATCTCTTTATAGCCCAGTACGGCAAGTTTCAAGAGAAATAGTTTGTACCTCAACTGCCATCGGTAGTGATACAACATGACGCTGATTACAACCAAGCTAATGGAGGCGAGGGGAATCAGAGAGAATAGACCATTGTTTATTATACAGAGTTCATTTGGATCAAAATCAAGCAGGGGTTTCTGACGAAGAGGCTCCAGAGATGTTGACGAACAGATAGTTTTGTCTTTGTCTTTCAGGCGTATATGTTCATTTAACCAACCAATAAGCCACTTTAGATCACAGTTACAATGAATTGGGTTCATTGATATATCAAGTGATGTAATAGAGGAAAAGATCGGCTTGAAAGTGCTTTGATTAAGGCGCGTTAATTTGTTGTTGGCCAAGGAAAGATTTGTGAGCTTCCAGTTATTTGAGAACATTAGCTCGTCCAAGTACTCGATACGGTTTTCTTCAAAGTTGATACTTTTTATTTGACCCAACCCCGACAATACATCAACATGAATATGCAGGATGTTGTTTCCTTTTAAACTCAAGTTTTGAAGCGATTCCAACCCCGAGAAGACAAGAGGGTGTAGATTTCCAATACCACAGTCGTCTAGCTTTAGTTCTTGTAAAACACAGAGTTGCCGAAATACCCCTGGCGGTAACTCACTTCCCGAAGTCAGGTCAGGGTTACTACTCAAGTCCAAATAATAAAGATCCGATAATCCATCAAAAAGAGACGCGTTTCTAATTTCGTTCCATATGTTCCAAAAGTAAAGCTGGGAGTCTTTTATGTTTAAATTAACAAGGGATTGTAAATGTCGAAAAGATTCCCCTGGTTTCAAAAGAAACTCGTCTGAACGAAGAGAGTTTAGAGAAAGTGATATTAATCTTGGGATGTTCAATTCCAGAACAGTTATATGACTTCCGGTCGAATCAATAATTTGAATATTGTCAAGTTCCGAAAAGGCCGTCAGCTCAAAGACAGAAAGGTATTCGTTCAAGCTCAAGTCTAAGACAGTTAAATTTCCTAAACCGCGAAATACAGATGCGGATATTTCTGTCAACAGATTACCAGATAAGTAAAACTCCGATAAGTCCACTGTCCAAGTCTGATTGTGAGAATTTATTTGTCTTACTTGATTGTATTTGATCATCAGTACCTCTAATGCATTCATGCCGTCGAAAAAGTCTGGTTGAATTTCGTCTATGGGGAGTTTGCAGGCGCGGATCTACGGGGGGGGGGGTTTAGGGGGTTCAAACCCCCCCTTGGGCGGCCCAAAAAACAAAAACAAAAAAAAAGGAAAAAAAAAAGAAAAAAAGAAAGAAAAAAGAACGCACGCTGTAGAGAGAAACCCTTTCAAGTGCAAATATTGTGAGAAGATATTCAACTCATCTGGTAACTTAACCAAACACATGATAACTCTGGATATAACTGTGTATTAAACTGTTACTTGATTTAAAAAGACGTTATCATGCACTGCTTTTTATGGTCTCCATTGTGTTAATAGATGCCAGGAAAACATCATTTACGGGGTTCAAATAAACACCCAAAAAAAATCGGCTCGCCGCTTCGCGGCTCGTTGACGATGCTCCGCATCGTCATTATTTTGGTCATACCCCCCCCCTTAGCAAAAAGCTAGATCCGCCCCTGGTTTGTTATGACTGAAACCTAATACTCCGAGTTTTGTCATATTTGAGAAGACTAAAGGATGGAGGCTATGTAGTTCGCTGCTGTAGAAGATTAGAACAGAGAGGGAAGAATCGCACAGTGGATCAAAGAAACCTTTAGGAAACGCACCAATAGAGCCTTCTAGGATTCTAAGCTGTTGGATGTCTGATTTTGAGATTCCGAGGATGATGTTCGCCAACACCTCGTAACTCAAAGGGTAGCCACCTAGATCCAGAAAGCGAACATGTAGTGATGCGATCACATCAGGGTCTACTGATTGGATATGGTTTTCTGTAAGATCTAAAGTATCTGTGTGGCACGAAAAGGTGAAATCTCTCGCCGTAAGGTGCTGTAGTCGATTGTCGGTCATGAGTACAGTGTTGACCATGCCACATGAACTTACATTGATGAAGGAGAGCCGGTTGAAGGACAGATCTGCTTCATCTAGATGTGGAATCCATTTTAGAATGTCATTGGGGAGCGATGTCAATGTTGATGCCGATAAATCCAGAATGGAAAGCTGTGAAGACATCATAAAGACGCCTGTCGCTGGAAGCACAAGACGCGGGTTAAAGGATAAAAACAGGTACAATAAGCCCTTGAGGGGGTAAAAAGCAGCAAATTCTATCGCTCTTACATCGTTAGAAGAAATGTCCAAGGAGATGATAAGAGGGTATACTTCAAACGAGGAGTTCAAGAGTTTGGTGATATTGTTCTCAGACAAGTCAAGCACCTCGGTATCCTCAGAAAGATTCTGGGGAACCGTGTCCAGGTCTTTATTGCGGCAAAGAGCTATTTTTAGTTCAATGTTCTGATCGCATCCATGGAAAGAATTGTCCATGTCCAGTGCTAAGTATGGCATCTCCGAATCTCCATCGTGTCGATGTACGGATTGAAAGGACGAGCTGACGAGGAGACAAGCGACGAGCAGTGGGTACAATGTTAAGCCGTTTGCCATGACGTCAATATACCACCTCTGAAAAAGGAAAGATCCACCTTTGTCAGAATATATCGAACTTGATTAATATGATAACACAAACTCATAGTAGCATAAAAAAAAATGTATCCTTTGCTGCAGACGGTCAGCCTCATTTTGAGCTGTGAAAACACGCCCGTATTTTTTTCCATAACAAGTTGTGGTTATCATATTTTAAATTAGTAATGAAAACTGAAATATAGGTTCGGGAAACAGTAATTATGAACGTTTTCAGACGAAACCGAAAGTCATATTTCATCGTTGGATAAAGATATATAAACATTAACCAGTAATAAAAACAGGCGCGAAATCATGAGTTATTCTAACGATTATGTATTATGAGAACACAAAGGGGAATATTTTATATCAAATGGATGTTAAACTTAACGACACTAAACTTACGTGGGCGGAATAAAAGGCATACTAGTCTACTCACAAGTCGCTCATTCCCGTGTAATTTTGACAATTAAAGCCTGAAACTCTTTATACAAAAATAATACAAAAATATCAATATCATTACACGCTCTTTTCTATTTCCAGGTATGTTGAAATACCACATTTAATGTCAAAAAGTCGCGAATTAACATGATAGAATGGACAACATTTCTAAAGTAGGCGTTCTCGTCTTACGCTCGTATGACCTACCTGATCATGCCGATGAAGGTGAAGAAAGAATATAGTTGTGATACGATTGGGGTATTATCCATAAATATTATCGGATAACTATCTCTATCCATCACCCCCCCCCCCCCTCAAAAAAAAATCAGCCTTTATCTAAGGCAAATAGTTAAAGCGACAATTAAATAATTAACAGGAAATCATAACGCAATAATTCCCTTCATATTCATTTAAAAGGCTAGGCCATTTCATGCACGATACGTATACATATCGTAGACAAGTATAGTATTGCCCACATATTGAGAAGCTGCTGCGATACTTTAACGATACAACTCTAAAAACTGTTACACAAGTTATCCTGCTGATGCAAAGTATTGATCTGCCAAATATGAGGTTATATTTATCACAGATATTAATCATATAAACAATTGATGTAAGACATCATAAGGACAGAGCTGAGACGCAATCAGAAGGTTTCTGATGGCAAGGCCGAAATGACGTCATCTTGAAAATTAGAATTTTAAAAGGTTACTCTGCCCAACAAGTACGTGTTTGGTAGCTAACAACTTCGCTCTCAGCTTGTAGTAGTGTCTAGTACACACGGCGAAGGCCGTGTCCTGATTGGCCGTCTTAATGATCACGTGGTTAAGCTGGCACCAATGATACGCGAGCTACGATACGCCGTGGTTTACAATGCTAGGTGTAAGTCATTCACAGACTAAGATTCGGTGTGAGAGCCGAATGGCGAAGAATGATATTAATAGATACAGCCAGGCGCGGATCCAGGGGGGGGGCCGAGCTGGCCTTGGCCCCCCCCCCCCCCCCCCCCGCAAAAAAAAAAAAAAAAAAAAAAAGAGAGAAGAAAGGAAAAGAAGGGAAAGGGAAAGAGGAGAGAAGGGAAAGAAAGAAGAGGAAGACAAAAATAAAAGGGGGAAGAAGGAGATCGGGGGGCCGAAAGGGCCTTGCCTCCCAGGCTGTTGACCCCCCCCCCCCCCCAATCAAAACAAATAAGAGAGAAGGAAGGAAAGGGAAAGAAATGACATAATTTCCGAGATTTTTCCTCACTTTTTAGTAAATACGTTTGTATGTGTTTGTTGGAGAATGACAAATTACTAAATTTACAGCCAGGCAAGAAATATGATTCTTGAGATTCCTATTTGTCAGGCCCGAGGTGGGGCGGGGATCGGGAGCCTCGAGCTCCCTCCCCCGCCCCCCCTCCCCCCCCCCCCACTTTTTTGAAAAAGTATATTAAAGAGAAATAAAATAGAATGAGAGCAAGAAAGAAAGAATAGTTAACTGCCAGTGTTACAAATTAATGAGGCATCTAAATATGCTCATCTGACCGTGATTAAATGCCTAAAACCCCTAAGCTCCCGGGGGCTCTGCCCCTGGATTCCACCTAGGACCCTACGGCGGGCCCTTAGATGCTCATCTGACGGTAATTTAATGCCTAAAACCCCCCAAAAAATTGAGGCTCCGCCCCCTGGAACCCACGCCAAATAGTGACCTGCAAGTGTCATCAAATAATAAGGTATAACAAAAAATGCTCATCTGACCTTAATTAAACGCCTAAAACCCCTGAGCTTCCGGGGCCGGCTCAGCCGCCTCGACCCCACCAGGGGCCCTAAGACGGCCCCTGAATGCTTATCTGACCGCAATTTATTGCCTTAAACCCCTCAGCTTACGGGGTCGGACAAGGTATCAAAATGTGTTTATCTGACCGCAGGCGCGTAGCCAGGGGGGGGGGGGGGCGGTCCCCCCCAAATCGGAAGAGGACGTAGGAAGAAAAAGGAGCAGACAAAGAACACCTTTGAAAAAAGGTCCCCCCCCCCCCCCAAATCGGAAGAGGACATAGGAAGAAAAAGGAGCAGACAAAGAACACCTTTGAAAAAAGGTCCCCACCAAATCGGAAGAGGACGTAGGAAGAAAAAGGAGCAGACAAAGAACACCTTTGAAAAAAGGATTAAGAGTATAGAGAACGGTACAACGCATCGTCTTCTTTCTCTAATAATTTAATGAAACGTCAAAGCTTCGCTCAGGAGGGGAAGGGAGGGGAAACTAAATTCCGACGAGGATTATTTTCGAGAACGGTACAACGAATCGTCTTCTTTCTCTAATGATTTAATGAAAATTAAAAACTTCCGCGCTTCGCGCGGCAGGGGGGAACCTGAATTCAGACGGGGATTAAGAGTCGAGAACTGTACAGCCAATCGTCTTCTTTCTCTCATAACATTATGAAACTTAAAAGCTTCCGCGCTTCGCGCGGGAAGGGGGGGGGGGAACCTGAATTCGGACGAGGATTAAGAGTCGAGAACTGTACAGCCAATCGTCTTCTTTCTCTCATAATCTTATGAAACTTAAAAGCTTCCGCGCTTCGCGCGGGTAGGGGTGGGGGACCTGAATTCGCACGAGGATTAAGAGTCGAGAACTGTACAGCCAATCGTCTTCTTTCTCTCATAATCTTATGAAACTTAAAAGCTTCCGCGCTTCGCGCGGGAAGGGGTGGGGGACCTGAATTCGGACGAGGATTAAGAGTCGAGAACTGTACAACGAATCGTCTTCTTTCGAATGATTTAATGAAACTTAAAAGCTTCAGCGCTTCGCGCGGGAAGGGGGGGGGGGGGACCTGAATTCCACGAGGATTAAGAGTCGAGAACTGTACAACGAATCGTTTTCTTTCTCTCATAACATTATGAAACTTAAAAGCTTCCGCGCTTCGCGCGGGAAGGGGGGGGGGAACCTAATTCGGACGAGGATTAAGAGTCGAGAACTGTACAGCCAATCGTCTTCTTTCTCTCATAATCTTATGAAACTTAAAAGCTTCCGCGCTTCGCGCGGGGTGGGGTGGGGGACCTGAATTCGGAGGAGGATTAAGAGTCGAGAACTGTACAACGAATCGTCTTCTTTCGAATGATTTAATGAAACGTAAAAGCTTCCGCGCTTCGCGAGGAGGGGGGGGGGGCGACTGAATTCAGACGAGTCGAGAGCTTTCCAAAGAATCGTAATAATTTAATAAATCGTAACATTTTCTTGTGAAAAATCAAAGCTTCCGCGCGAAGCGCGGGAGGGGGGGGGGACCTGAATTCAGACGAGGATTCAGATGCGAGAACGGTAATACGAATCTTTAATGATTTAATGTTACCTTCCGCGCTTCGCGCGGGATGAAGGGGGAACTAAATTCCGACGAGGATTATTTTCGAGAACGGTATAACGAATCGTCTTTTTTCTCTAATGATTTAATGAATCGTAAAAGCTTCCACGCTTCGCGCGGAAGGGGGAAAACTGATTTCAGACGAGGATTAGTGTCGAAAACGGTACAACGAATCGTCTTCTTTCTCTAATGATTAAAGGAAACTTAAAAAGCTTCCGCGCGAAGCGCAGGAGGGGGGGAACCTGAATTCTGACGAGGATTAAGAGTCGACAACTTTCCAAAGAATCGTAATAATTTAATAAATCGTAAATTTTTTCGCGCTTCGCGCGGGAGGGGAAAAACTTAATTCAGACGAGAATTATTTTTGAGAACGATACAACGAATCGTCTTCTTTCTCTAATAATTTAATGAAACGTCAAAACTTCCGCGTTCGCGGAGGAGGGAGGGGGAAACACGCCCCTCCCTGCCCCGACCCCCCCCCCCCCGCATTACGTCACTGTTGGTCACCATTACGTACCAATATTTGGCTCGCATAATTTCAAATTTGGGCCCCCCCCCCTAAGAAATCCTGGATCCGCGCCTGCATACAGCCTATAGATAATGCAGCCCACGAAAACTCAAGGCGCCTATGAAGTACATGTACATGTACTGCTATAATTGTATTATAGAGAATTGTATTGTATTGTAATGATGATAATAATAATGATAATAATAATGATAATAATAATAATGATAATGACCTTGATAATAATTATAATGATATAAAGAATAATGATAATAAATGAGAGTTGTAAGAAGCCAGTTTGTATTGTCTTTGTTTTGTTTTGTATTGTATTGCATTGTATGTTGTATTAAAGGGATAGTTGAGTTCTGTTTTCAGACCGCAAATGCCTTCAAAGTGCATGGTTATTGCTCTTATTCTTATCTATGACATTTCTAGTGCCCTTTTAGAACCTAAACTTGCCAAGAAGGTAATTTTAGACCCCTAAATGTGTGAAATTTAGCCAATACGAGCATACCAATTCAGCTCCACTTTCAAAAAAACACGGTGACCGTTAATTAATTATTAAATTAAAAATAATAATACATGGGCCGGCTGGTTGTGCGTAATATAAGGAACACGAAAATGCCAACAAAAAAGCCAACATCGGCATTGGCTGAAATACGACGTAAAAGGCGTTATTTCATTTTTTTTCAACGGTTTTTTTCAAATTTGTCAAAATGTGTAATATTTGTGGTGGTACACACGTATTGGAAATCGTTATATTTCAGCCGTCTCTGAACCGATTTTGATCAAACAAAGATGATTTTGTCATTTAAATATTATGTTCTTTCAAATTTGACACTCAGTTTTTCATTATCTCACAAAAAAATTATTTTGTGTAGCGCCCTCTGCAACAGAACTCAACTATCCCTTTAACAGAACACTGTAATAGGCCTATCTAACCTTTGCATTGTGGAGTTCGAACGTTAAAACATCATCTCTCATTCTTTATCACTATAAAAGTAATTGTATCTTTATGAGATTGATCCGAAATGACAAAAAATGTTTGGCTTTTCAATTTGTCGGCCCGATGACAATTAAGAAATTGTTACTGAGGTGCCATCCAGCCTATGTACACATTTCAGTAAATTGGAATGTGCATATTATTGATCCGAAATGACAAAAAATGATTGGCTTTTCAATTTGTCGGCCCGATGACAATTAAGAAATTGTTACTGAGGTGCCATCCAGCCTATTTACACATTTCAGTAAATTGGAATGTGCATATTATATTCCCAAACTGAGTGGACAAAATGCGTAAGCATGCGCGCGCATGTGCATGTATACATTCTTGCTCTCCCATCCAATATTCCCCTGTCTATTTTATTTGTCTTTGCCTGTCTCTTAAACTCTTTAGTCAGTGTTTGTACGTGCACACATCGGTCGTAAAACACCGGTCTCGATCCAAATCATAAGATCCAAACTAAAACATCCCAAATCATTATCTGGCCCTGCTCTACTAGTAACTACCAGCAGCTACAGAGACATTATTAACCTCATCAGTGGAATCACTCTTCATTTCTACTTAATAATATTATCATCATATCGTCGATTCATCCTCCATCATGGATAAACTGGTCGTTATTTTGATTTGTGCATCTTTTATCTTACATATTACAGTACGCGGTGGTGAGTAAAGTTTCTTCAATCTCGTTGGTTTTTATAAATGTTATGAAATATATCTTAATTGCGTTGGCATTTATAAATAATATGCATATATGAATAGCATGAGATCTTTTGAAATATGAATAGTTGACGTGGTCAAAGATAATCTGAAATCGTATCCGTTTGATTTGGCCTATGATTAATTGTTCTCTTTCTCGTGAATACATTTTATCCTTCTGTATTTTGTGCATACATGCAGTAGTCATTTTATTTAAATTTCATCTTTTGCACTAGTGGGTAATACGCATTTGATTTCAGGTGGATTTGGCGCCTTTACAATTCATATTACTTTCCTTTTGAGGAAAAAACGTTATAGCATATATCTCATGTTTACAAATGTAATGCTTCCTGGGAGAAATTTGAATTGTTTAAACATATTTGTGGCTTACACCCAGTAAATAACCATCGATATCTTTATTTACTGGGTGTAAGCCACAAATAATGTTTAAACAATAACTCATGTTGATTGTATCATGCTATGTCAATTGATATAAATTTATTATTACTTCATATTTTGTCTATCACGAACGCATTAATGAAAAGGGTATCAATTTTGAGAGTGTGTTTGAAGAGAAGTTATCACAAAAAGACAATTATACATGTGCACAGCCGTGCTGGAAAGAACACACTCATTCACAGTGTGCTCCACAATGTTAAATTGGGGCGTTTTCACATTGTGGTCGATTCGTTTCACACTGTGGTTCACAGTGTGGATAACCGGAAAAGGAAAGAACACACGCATTCACACTCATTCACAGTGTGAATCACAGTGTGCTCCACAATGTTAAATTGGGGCGTTTTCACATTGTGGTCGATTCGTTTCACACTGTGGTTCACAGTGTGGATAACCGGAAAATGAAAGAACACACTCATTCACACTCATTCACAGTGTGAATCACTCTGTGTTTCACACTGTGTTCACAGTGTGAACTGTGATTTCACACTGTGATTCACACTGTGAATGAGTGTGAATGAGTGTGTTCTTTCCAGCAGGGAAGGGAGAAGGATTGGGAGCAAAATGGAGACGCGAGTAAGAAATCAAATACATACTTGTATGAGGTGGGGTTAGGGTTATTAAGGTGTGTAGCCCTTGTAGGCTTTCAAACGTCACTTTTGCGAAAACATAATCGTAAAGCAAGATGATGTATCTTTACATTTTTTTTAATTATTTGTCTTTAAAAAAAACGTCAAACGCTACTGTTAATTATTTGTTTCGTTAGGAAATAAGTAAAATGAATAGTTATTGATAGTAATTGTTACGATGTGGTACACGATAATCATTGGCCTATATAAATCAGTATTTATATTTTCAATTTATCAGATTTATTCCGATATACTTCAATTCAGTTTAAAAGCTTAAAGGTAATACAAAGTTTTGGTATGGGGTCATGAATTTGGTTCAAATTAACATATTTTAAGCTTAAGCAATCCTACAATATTCAGTGATCGTTGTCGCGGTTGAAATCGAGTCTAAAGTTATGAAATTTTAATTAATAAACTCTTATGTTGTATAGCTCCCTCTCAAGGTCAAAATATTAATTAAGCTATAAAACAATGTTTCTTAAGTTGACTAAAATCGACCGATTAGCTATTCCCGTTTGGAAATTATATATCACAACTACATATACTGAGAGTTTCATGGTCGCAGCTACCATTGTACGGCCGTAGGCGCTATTTGAAATTTATCAAAATTTACCGGGTCCACCGGTAAATTTTTATATCCAATTTTTCTCAAAAGCAGAAGTGTTTTAGGGGCTAAATTTCTATTGCTTATAATACATCCACAGGGGCATCCAAATATATCAAAATTGTAAAGAATCACTATCCACCCAATTTCCAAAATTTCCCAAAACTTTGTATTACCTTTAATTTTCTATGTGTATAGTGGTAAATAATGTTTTATTTATAAACATGCATGAAGACACTTAAACTACGTAACATAAGGGAACGAAAGAAGCCATAACCATACGAGAATAATTATTATATATGACTATTATTTGTCATCACAAAATGTATCCATGTTTTGTATCATATTTCTGTTCTTTGCAAATTATGTCTGAGCCTTTATTTTACATGTGAGCAAAACCAAATATTCATGTTGAATGGAATTGAACAAACATTGAATTGAATTTGAATTGAATTTGAATTTGAATGAAGAGGCAGTTTATCTATTATTGTAGTGTTACAGTCTTATCCACCTCCGCTCTCCATTTCCCCCTTTGTTCGGCATCTCATGTATGCTATTGTAAGCATCAATTGTTCCTTTTACAATCACCCCTATTTCGAGGTCGAGAGATTATAATTTCCTCTCCTTAATAAGGACACACCAGTGAGGGCTTGAAAGAAATTTAATTTCCTTCTTTTTCTATTAGTGTCAAATTTGTATCAGCTTGTCCCAATCCCATTTAACCCATTCATTAGTTTAGTACGTCGTTCGAGTTTTAGCAGTAATCCTTGGCTTTATTTACATTAAAATTTCACGTGAATTGTGGAAATGAGCTTTGGTGAGCTTCGGTGGCATGGATACTTGATGAAGTTAATAGAAAGGCACTTCCCACTGCCATTCGATCTGGCCCCCGAATATCCTCATTACATAGGTTAATTGCTATTTGTTATTCGATTCTTTGAGAAACAAAGATTCATTGTTTGTATTCTCCTGTTTCATATGTCTATCCTATGAGCTTTTGGCTTGTCGAAGTTGTCTATTTGCTTATTACGTTTTAATGCCATGATTGTATTATTAGATGCTGACACGCACACAGGAAATGGAAGTCATCAGGGTGAAGAAGGGCGCCTCATACGTTACCTACTGGATACTGGATATGACGTCAGAGAAAGACCTTTCGTCCAAGATGGCGGGCCAGTTCTCTTCAACTTGAGTCTTCATCTTATCGCAATATCAGATCTTGTAAACTTACATTAAAGAGATTATTACGGATCAGGCCTATTAGAATTTCAAAAATTGTATACTATAAACCTAGCCATCATCGAGTGGTTTAAGGCGCTTGACTGGAGATGCAAAGGTCGAGAGTACGAATCCCGACACGACACTAATATCCTTTATAAAATGGCTCTAGTATTTTAAGCATCGTGATTGTCAATACGCGTCACATGGCATTGACAAATTTTTGATGCAAAGCACGATTTTGCAGAAATGAGTGCAGAAAAAGCGCAGTAAAAAGTTATATTGCACGGTGCGTACGCGTGACCATGGAGATCCAGTGCGCGCGCGTACGTGTAGTACGCGCTCCCTCGAGTGCATTGCAATTATTGTAGGCTACGCGTAGCTAATATTGTACGCTCCACCATGATCCCCAGCGCATGCAGCGTACGCGTAGCTTAGCTAGCTAGAGCGGGGTACGGTATTATTAGAAAGCAAATTTTTGTTTTACTTTTGCCTTGGATTTAGACCCGTTTTGACTTTGGATTTTATAATAAAGCCAGGAATTTCAGCTGTCTGATGTAGACTCGTCTCTAGACACCCTATGCATTTTATTTTTAATCAAACAATGAATCCCGTGGACTTTTTGGTAAGCCTGCAAGGTCTTAGACCCTCATTTTATTTCTAGAACCAACATAACTCTAGATCTAACGTTAGATCGAACTCTCGTATACTTAAGATCTAAAGTTTTGTTTGTTGCTGTTTGTGTCGCTATTTTATAAAACAAATAACGCACTTGACCCTGTTGTGCGAAACGTAAATGCAGTGTTCGCTCGGTTTCTTCAGATGGTTCGCACTGTCAACTCGCCGCAAGCGGCTCGTTGCACAGAGCGGCACCATCTAAAGAAACCTCGCGCGTACTGCATTCACCGCTATTGCACTCTGGGACGTGCGTTATTTGTATATTGGCAAGATATTTACCTGCACTTGCTACTCTCCACCC
>JAVYIG010013498.1:0-32500 GCA_035222895.1 Strongylocentrotus droebachiensis
AATATTATCGTTATGTTTTTATTATTATTATCATCTTTATTATCATTATTATCACCATCATTATTATTATTGTTATGATCATTATTTTTGTTTGTCTTTGTAGTGATTATAGTTATTATTATTCATTCGGCACTATTACAAATCGAATAAAATAGTGGCGGAGAAACGTTTCTATTTCAGTACCAAATAAAATTCATTCTTTTAACATGCTTAAACATCTTGTACAGAAATTAAACGGGGGAACCCATTATTTCCTTCAGATCAGATCAAAGCGTTACGGAATTACATTTCCATTCAGAGAGTTTTTCTAATTTATTTGTTAAGTTTTTATTCAGGTTAGTAACGGAATGACATAGAATGTTTTTTTCGTCATTCCGTTACAAAATTAATTAAAGCCCATCTGTAGTGTAGAGGAGGGATTAGACGACCCTGCATGGTCACTGACAGGTGGTTATCTCATCGAATCAGCTCTCAATTAACATAAGAAAAAGAGGATCATGGGGGACCAATATGGTCACTGATTAGGCATTGTTTGGTATATAGAGGGCGCAAGTAGGCTATAAGTAGTACAATGGGGCTTCAAAACTTAAAAACTGTCTAAATTTGAAGGATGGTTGATACGAAACTCAAATGTTGTAAACGTACCTCACCTAAATGTATATATTATATCACTGTTTTGTAGATTTAAACGAAATCTTGAAATGTCGTTCCGTAGCACTTGGGCCTGCCTTTCAACTTCTTCCGCCTAATTCAATAGGTTACCATCAGAACAGTGGCGTTAATAGTCCCGAAATATTTGATTACACAATAGAAGACAAAAACAACAACAATAACAACACCTATTTTTCCTGTAGAAAAAGATGTCAATGTGATATGAATACACGCGCTTACAGATTTTCTTTCCAATTAATCACGATGGGCGAAACTGATGCTGCCAGTACATAATGAGCTTCGTTTTCTTCAACCTCTTTTTGCTTCTTCTTCTTCTTCTTCTTCTCTTCTTCTTTTTCTTCTTCTTCTCCTCCTCCTTCACCTCCTCACAACTTCCTCTCGTCCTCCTTGTTCTTTTCATGTTTTGTTTTTTGTTGTTGTTCTTCTTCTTCTCTTCTTCTCCCTCCTCCGTCTCTTCTCCTTGTCATTTTCCTTCTTCTTCCCTTCTTCTCCTCCTCCACCTCCTTCTTCTTCTACGTCCTCTTTTTATTCTGTAATACTTTCACACCAACGAACATTAAGGCATACCTCAAATCGCTTCGATAAGTTCGATTTTACGGAGGTGCGGGGCGACCTATCAAATACATCTCCGAGATGAAGGATTTGAATGAAATAGACCAAGGATGGCGCCCACTGTTTTCACTTTTTCAATGAGCTCAATAAATGTTTGCACTGTACTTTAGTGTCATCACATCATAGACGCACTCTTTCTTGCTATAACACCTCCATTTCTAAATGTGGAGCGGTGCCAGTTCTCTTGTTCTCCTTTCGCTCCTTCTCAATCTCCTGCCGGTCGTCGTATCACCGCTTCTCTTCTCTCAATTTCCTTTCTCATCGAGGGGTTCGTTGGGTCGTATCTTATTAGCTTGAGCGACTGGCGGAGTG
This sequence comes from Strongylocentrotus droebachiensis, assembly GCA_035222895.1. Taxonomy (NCBI): domain Eukaryota; kingdom Metazoa; phylum Echinodermata; class Echinoidea; order Camarodonta; family Strongylocentrotidae; genus Strongylocentrotus; species Strongylocentrotus droebachiensis. The sequence goes on from JAVYIG010013498.1 coordinate 1,597, forward strand.
CAGGTATGGTTGGTTTCCGCCGGGCCCACGGCAGCTTTAAGCGGATGCGGAAACCCTCGCGGATTCGGAATCGATCGGCTCATCGTTTTCGGTTCGGAAGGCATCCAATCACGGGTCCAAACGCACTTGGTCCATTCGTCTTTCCAGGGGAGTTCGTGGATATCGACTGAAATCTTGGTGAATAGAGGAGGTCAAATCGATGTTTGGTTCTTCGTAGTTTATGCTCTTCAGGCCATCTGATTTCATGCGTTCCATGCTAAAATGGAGAAGACAAATCCTGGGCAAAAGAAAGAGGAAGAGACAAAAAACAGTCATACCATCAATGCCTTTAAAATGATTTCCTCTACGTGAATTACAAATGAAATCAGCCAGCCACTCCACATAAACTCTCAGCTTTTTTAAGCTGCAGGATGAGGCAGTTCGGAAAAAGCAATCAGGTCACAGGCACTTAAACAAAGGCCCTCCTTCACATTTGATGCGGCAAAACCACTGCGTATCTCGGGGGGGGGGGGGGGGTATTATGATGTAAAGTGTAATACGCTTTACATTTATGTATCTTATAGCACAGAGCTAAGTGAATACGCGCAGTTGCAATTCATTTACACGAAAACAAGTTTGAGTCTAGTTTGAGTCTAACTTCCAGTGTGAGTTTCAATCTTGTGTCATATCTTGAGTTTGAGTTTTGATTTTTGACGTGACTCACCTTTCCCTTTTCATCTGATTTTGTGTTTAGGTTTGTGTCTGAGCTTGAGTTTGGTTTGAGTCTAGCCTTCAGCGTAAGTCTCATTTTATGTAGTAGGTTGAGTTTGAGTTTTGATTTATTTATTTTTACGTAACTCACCGTTCCCTTTTCATCTACTTTTGTGTTTAGGTTTGTGTCTGAGCTTGAGTTTGGTTCATTTATAACCTTCAGTGTGAGTTTCAATCTTGTGTCATATTTTGAGTTTGAGTTTTGAGTTGTTGTTTTTTACGTGACTCACCGTTCCCTTTTCATCTACTTTTGTGTTTAGGTTTGTGTCTGAGCTTGAGTTTGGTTCAATTATAACCTTCAGTGTGAGTTTCAATCTTGTGTCATATTTTGAGTTTGAGTTTTGATTTTTTTTTTTACGTGACTCACCGTTCCCTTTTCATCTACTTTTGTGTTTAGGTTTGTGTCTGAGCTTGAGTTTGGTTCAATTATAACCTTCAGTGTGAGTTTCAATCTTGTGTCATATCATGGGTCAGAGTATTTTTGACGTGACTCACCGTTCCTTTTTCATATGTTTTTGTGTTAAGATTTGTGTCTCAGCTTGAGTTTGGTTTGAGTCTAGCCTTCAGCGTGAGTCTCAAATTTTATGTATTAGGTTGAGTTTGAATTTTGATTTCGGACGTAACTCACCGTTTCATTTTCATCTACTTTTGTGTTTAGGTTTGTGTCTGAGCTTGAGTTCGGTTCGATTCTAACCTTCATTGTGAGTTTCAATCTTGTGTCATATCTTGAGTCTGAGTTTTGAATTTTAACTTGACTCACCGTTCCCTTTTCATCTACTTTTGTGTTTAGGTTTGTGTCTGAGCTTGAGTTTAGATTGAGTTCCAATCTTGTATAGCATCTCAAGTTTGAGTATTGATTTCGGACGAGACTTACCGTTGCTTGTTCGTCACTTTTTTTTCGCCTTGGTGATTTATGGTGTTGTAGAATCCAAAGGATCCCACAGGTCTGCTTCGAGGGTATCCCTTATGAAGTATCCGCCTGTACATATCATCATCCTCACCACCCCACCCCCAGTACATGTTGGAGAAGCCGTTCACGTGGTGCATCTGTGACTTCGTCAGGCCGGTGACTCCACCGAAAAGATCCGGGTAGAGAATACTAGTTTAGAGATTGAAGAGAGGTGAAGTGAGACGGGTATGAGCATAATTATATCAGAGATCTTGAGTTCATTTATGGATTCTGTGAGCTATTAAAGGCCGGCTGTACTAGTTTGGCCAGGAGGGATTAGACCACACAGGGTGGTCAATGGCAGGTGGCTTTCTCATCAACTCGGTTCTCAATTAACATAAGAAAAAGAGGATCATGGGGACAATTGATCACCGATTAGGCACTGTTTTTTATATAGCAAGTAGCTACAAGTAGGACAGTGGGGATTAAAAGGCCAAAGGAGACGAAACAGACGGTTGCTTACTTAAAAACACACACATGCTCTCTAATAGCAGCAGGCAGGTTAAACAAACCACAGATGGACGGGATGCATGTTATTACCAAAGAAAAAAAGAAGCCAGTCTGTCATTCAATAATGTGTGACAGTGAAGTCTAGAAAGTAAACAGAATTCCTTTCATAATTTGAATACTAGGACACTAGCCTGCTTGCGTTTAAATTTCATAGGTAGGACATATACGTGACATATTCATAATTTCTGCAAAGTTCTACAGAATTTGATGTCGGCTGCAAAAGGGATACACTAATTTTAAGGCACAGCAAATAAAAAGCCCTCATCATTTAATTCGTGGCAGTGGGTACGAAAGGCATAGGGTACATAATCTAAAGTGAACCTGCAGCTGTTGATGTTATATATCTTTAAGAAAGTGCTGTGGATACACCTATATGTTTGCCATTTGGAAGGCATCTTTACATAACTAATACTTCATGGGTTCCTAAGATAATTTGACCCACAGCATTATTTAAATAAAAAATACATATCGACAACAGGTTGATATTGGAAAATTTTCCCCATGTAATTTGTTAACATTTCCTAGCACTGAACGATGAGGGCTCTATATTCACTGTGCATTGTTCGCTGTTTTCCAAGTATTTGCATGTTCTCGGTTTTCTTGAAACCTCGGTCACAAATGCCATTACGAACTGCTACGAACGCCGGACGAACGATTTTCAGACAATGGAAATTCGGGAAGAAAATGGAAAAACAGGGAGATTCGTACGAAATTATCGTTCGTAAGAACCTTTGTGATCGTAGCTTTAAGGTCTGTCTGACTGACTTACGTGTATCCCCAGATGTCGTCGCCAGATATGAAATGTCGTGGCATGAAGTCGCAACCGTAGTAGTTGTTGACGTTGAGGGCTAAGTGGTCGACGTCGTGGAAAACGAAGCAGTCGTATCGGGTGAGCTTCAAGGCTTCGAGGTAACCGACGTTGAGTAGCATCGCCCGGTTGAAACTCATGTTATTATTCTAAAGGGGAAGATATACAATGTACTCACGTCTGTTTGGAGCCAAACGTGTGTTCACTCCAGGGGCGGATCTAGCTTTTTGCAAAGGGTGGGAGGTCGACCCAGTGGCGGATCAAGGATTTTCTCAGAGGGGGGGGGGGGGGGGCGACATTTTAAAATCGCGCCGACCAATATCCCCCCCCCCCCCCCCCCACTCATACGTAGAGAACACACTTCTGGCTCTGAAGAGATTAGATTTCAGTTTTAAGTTTGATTGATTTCCATATTTCACGTCACCACCACTTAAACGTATTACAAAGTTTTGGTATGGGGTCATGAATTTGGTTCAAATTAACATATTGGAAGCATATGCGTTCCTACATATTAATTTAGCTATAAACAATGTTTCTTGACTAAAATCGACCGATTAGCTATTCCCGTTTGAAAATTATATATATCCCAACTACATATTCTGAGATTTTCATGGTCGCAGCTACCATTGTACGGCCATAGGCGCTATTTGAAATTTATCAACATTTACCGGGAGCACCGGTAAATTTGTACATCCAATTTTTCTCGAAAACAGAAGTGTTTTAGGGGCAATTTTTTTAGTGCTTATAATACATCCACAGGGGCATCCAAATATATCAAAATTGTAAAGATTCACTATCCACCCAATTTTCAAAATTTCCCAAAACTTTGTATTACCTTTATTGAAATGGGATCATACATCATAATGTAGGATTCAAGTACAATACTTTGTCACATATATCAAATAATAAGAGAATAGAGAGAGAGAAATACAAAGCCAGATCATATTATAATTTACTTAAGGTACGTAAAGCAAATTGTGGGCGAAATATGAAGGAAACTAGTGAAAAGCAGGGCTTGTATAATATAGATAGATTTCGTGATGTAAATGTGAGATAGCGTTGTTTCCTGTAAGGCTTTACCAACTCCAGATGCTAAGATTTGTTTTTGCATATTGTATAATCTAAATACTGATGCAAATATGTTAGTGAAAATAGACCTTGTTAACAAATTAATAAAACGACTGGTGAGCCTCCCTGATAGATTAATCAGCTTTATTAGACTTCGTTTATGAAGAACTATTACTTGAAACAAATTTAAATGCCAGTAAATATTACAAAAGTTTCTTAAGTTTATTTTTGAATCATTTATCGAATGTGAATAGAGGAGTCTGCGACTCTTTTAGATGTTGTATACAACTGTATATTCATAACATGATAAATAAATCACACTAATTTCCATTTGCCATTTGGCATTTATGAACGAGCAATAATTTTCAAAGTTGTTGGTGTGCCCAAATTCTTTCTTCAGATTCCTTAAATTGCAGTTGATAAATAAAAAAATAATGTCAAGTCTTAGCTCTCTAAGCTTTATAAACTATATTGTGGAAGAATTCCATCAGGATGGCTATAACAATAATGATATGAAAGTTCTTGAATCACATTAAAACGTTAATTTATCTGTAACATCTTCCTCAGATACATGAGAACCGGGATGGGGGCGCATATCAGCTGTCTGACATATAAGACGAAGTTAATCGCCAAAATGACAACCACTGGCGACCGATAATAATATCAAAATAAGTTCTATAGAAGCGCATGGAGACCTATTATATTATAATACGGTATGTGATGTACAAGAACGGCATATTAATGATATTGTTACGAATGTTAGCTAATGTTAATGTAAATGTATGCGCATTCGTTTATCAGTTGGTGAATATGAGATGCAATTAACCACCACGGTTATGAGTATAAACTGACTTAGTTGTTGTTTTTCGATTATTCATAATTTTGCTGTTTGAGTATTTGTGTTTTATGAGGTGCAGGAGGGTCAACATTAAATAAGGTAGAACCTTCTCGTCTTATATCATTGGTTCTAGTATACCTACCCCCTGGACATCCACCCCCTGTTAACCACGCCAGTCAACTAACCCCTAGGACAACTACCCTCTAGGACAACTACCCCCTAGGGCAACCACCCTCTAGGACAACTACCCCCAAGGACAACTACCCCCGGAAAACTAACCCCCAGACAACTTCCCCCAGACAGCTACCCCCTACGACAACTATCATCTAGGACAACTACCCCCAGGACAACTGTCCTAGGGGTAGTTGTCTGGGAGGTAGTTGTCCGGGGGTAAGTTGTCCGGGGGTAGTTGTCCGGGTAGTTGTCCGGGGGGTAGTTGTCCTAGAGGGTGATTGCCCTAGGGGGTAGTTGTCCGGGGTAGTTGTCCTAGGGGTAAGTTGTCCTAGGGGGTAGTTGTCCGGGGGGTAGTTGTCCTGGAGGGTAGTCGTCCTAGATTGTGGTTGCCCTAAAGAGAAGTGGGTCTAGGGGGTAGTTGACTGGGGGGTTTTCCGGGGGTGGATGTCCAGGGGGTAGGTGTCCGGATACGTATATCATTATTATATTTGTCTCCACCTAAGACATAACCTTGGTGCATTACCTGTTCGACAACGAAGATGGAGAATTCTAGTTGTTGTGTCTTCAAGAGTGGGATCATGTGGCGAAGAAAAATGGCAAGATGGCCGATTCGATCTCGAAATGGCACCACAACCGCAACCTAATGAATGAAGTATATAAAGGGCATGGTCAATTGTAAATTAATTAATTAATTAATTGATTAATTAATTATTTAACCATAACTAGATGAATAGATAACGTAACGAGTGCATACATGAATAAATGAACAAATAAACAAAAATATTTAATTAATTAATTTATAAAAAAAGATTTAAAAATGATTAAATAAATTTAAAAAAATGAATGAATGGATAAATATATAAATGAATGAAGACCAACAAAAAATAGGAACAAAAAATATACAAATGTAAAAGGTCAAATAAAAGACAGTATAAGAACACGACACAAAAACTTTCAAAAAAATAAACTTAAGGGCGATGTCGACACCATATAAATCATGTTAGGATTATATAAAATGCCATTTGTATGTTCTTACTCCTTAAAAATGCTAATTACACACACAAGGATAATGAAATAGCCATCGGTTGATGTTTTTTCAAAATTCATTTCGAACTTGTTACAGAAAAGCCATCGAGAAGCATAGCTAGTTTAGAGTATAGAGATAGTTATGTCAACGGAAGTTGAGTTTGCTCAGAGTTTGAATTTATAGAGCAGCGACATCCCATAGAGACTGTACTTGTAGAAGGAGGGGCTTAAGGGAATCGTCTGTTGGAATCAAGAATGGCATTATCTCTATGTGAAGTGATATGATTTAACGCCCTTCTGGCTCTAAACAGACAACCAGACCTTTGAGTGTGTGCGGGCACGCGTGTCCCAACCATGTCTGTCAGTACGCTATGGTCTTACCTTCCATTTGGGTGAGCATCCCATAGGTTTCCAGTGACCTCCTGGTAGATAGATGTACCCATCCACGTCTATCATCAGGCCTAGCTCATGGAATACCTCATCCACCGTCTGGTTCCTCTCCTCCAAGATGGCCGTCTTGTTCACCTCCTCCAGAATCTTGTTGCTGAGACGAGAAAGCCTACCGATGGTTGACATGTTATCGCCAAAGGTCTGCCAGCACAACTCGTCCAAAGTGATATAGGAGACGTCGGTACGCAGTCGGGCCGCTGGAAAGAAACACGGTACCGAGAAAACATGGGTGACTGACTACTCTGGCAATATGGGATACAGAGGTGATCCCAGGACTACTGTAACCCCTGACATCATCGGAGTTTCTTACGTCAGGAAGCTTGATAGAATCTGACGCTGACGGTTAAAGGGTAGAGGAAGAAGAACTGATTGAAAGAGAGGGGATGGGCATTGGGTTGAACTGATTGAGGAGGCAAATGACAGAGTTCCCTGGGGGTACTTCATGCTCGTGTGGATATAGACTGGGAGCCGATGAACTTGTATGGAGGGATAGTATCAGGTGGGACCCCAGAATTACTGGGGAAGGGAAAGGCCACTATAACATTAAGGCAAAAATATAAATCAGTAGCATGAATATGTGATTAGGACCATGAGATATTAGGATGTAATACTATAAATTTGGGCCCTGAAATATTTGGTGCCACGAGACATTGAATGTACAGTTGAGTATTAGTGAAAGCATTTAGGAAAGCTTGATTATGTAGTTCATAAGAATTGATGTAAATTGTAAGGTTTTTGGAAAGATCAGAATCAACTGCTGAATACTACATCTGAGCGTCATTGGGTTATCCAATGTACGCGCAAAATTCCCCCGAGTGAACATCTTCATTAGTCAGTGAGAAGTCGTTGTTTTGTTGATAAAAAATCGACGAAAAAACCACTTATTAGTGTTCTTCAAGTTCAAGCGTGATTCTCCATCCAGTGTCAAAATCACGGAAGCCTAAAAAGAATATATTGATGAACTTTTGTTTGACTTTCAACCAATCATCTTGATTCAGCTAAATCCTCATGTTTGTATTTTACACAACATTATGGTGGCTGCTTTTCGTATTACGGAAGGAAACAAGCAGACCAGTCCCTCAGATCTATTAGTGTATTTGTGTGGTATTGCCGAAATGTAGTAGGTGAGTTTCTTAGTGGTGCTTACATTACACTTTAGTCAAACAATTATGATTAAAGAATGGGCTCTCAGCCAGTTTTTCTTTCTTGAAAATCAATACAATTTTTTTCCGTGAATCTATTTAGGTATTGCTAAAAGAAGAGGAGGGGGGGGGACGCGCGACGCATATTACAGTTTTAGATTAGGCCCTGCTAAGGATCCTCTTAGACCGCAGGCATACCATGCGGACATCCGCGGCTATCTTGAAATTTCCTTCAAGTCATCGTTGCTAAAAAGGATTGTTTTGAACTACTTAAAGGGATAGTTGAGTTCTGTTTTCAGACCGCAAACGCCTTCAAAGTGCATGGTTATTGCTCTAATTCTGATCTATGACATTTCTGGTGGCCTTTTAGGACCTAAAAAAGCTATGAAAGTAATTTTAGATCCCCAAATGTGTGAAATTAAGCCAATAAGATCAAACCGATTCAGCTCCACTTTCAAACAAATATGGTGAACATTAATTAATATTGATTAAAAATAGCAATACATAAGCCGGCTGGTTGTGCGTAATATAACCAACACGAAAATGCCAACAAAAAAGCCAACATCGGCATTGGCTAAAATACGACGTACAAGGCGCTATTTCGTTTTTCAACGGCTTTTTCAAATTATCTAATATTTGTGGTGGTACACAAGTATTAGAAATCGTTATATTTATGGATATTTTAGCCGTCTCTGAACCGACTTTGATCAAGCAAAGATGATTTTGTCATTTAAATTGTATGTTCTTGCAAATTTGACACATAGTTTATCATTATCTCACACAAAAATATTTTGTGTAGCGCCCTCCGCAACAGAAATCAACTATCCCTTTAAACCGAGGGCGTTTACAGAGATTAGGAAGCGATCTATTACTAGGGTTGATGATCGATGATAGATTCATGTCTGAAATTAATATACGGCCAGGGTCCATATTTTCATTGTAAAAGTTTCTTTGAAATTTTATCAGGTTCTTTGATTTTGGGGGTTACTTGTTGGTCTAGCGGAAAGTATGTAAACATAACACGGGGCGTCGCAAGACAAGTGCGTGTGTGTGGGGGGGGGGGTGGATAAAAAATTACCGACGATTAGGAAGTTAAGGAAAATTTTCCAAGTAAGCATGCAAAAAGGTCATTAAATTGTACTTTTTTTCGACGTGGAAATAAAGATTCAAAATTTACCGACCTGACAGAATTCCTATTTCAACGGATTATTATTTTGCATTGAGCTAAAGATGGGGGGGGGGGTGTTACACCTTACTCCAACCCTTAACTGACTATGGATTTACGAATCCAAATCGTTGATTTCTATTATTTCGAGTTCGAAATGGCCAAGCGGCAAAGCATTCAATGGTATTTTTTCAATAACATCGCAAAGAGTTTTAAGAAATCAACTTCAAATCAATTTGTCATAACCGTGTTGTATTGCCTTAGAAATCACGTACAGGGGAGTGTTTCACAAAGACTAAGATTGACTTTAAATTATAGACTTAACTATGGCAGGCCGTTCATGCCACTGTTTGCTCTCACCATTATAATCTTTAGATAATATTTTTTCCTTCAATAATGAATTTTCAAAAAGTCTAAATTCTTTAGATGTATGACCATGATGTGTACGTCCCTTGAGAGACCAATGCCAGTGAATGGTGAGAGCAAGCATGAACGGCCTGCCATAGTGAAGTCCAACTTAAAGTCGATCTTAGTATTTGTAAAACACCCCCCCCCCCCCGATTCAGTAATAATGCCATCGTACTCATTGTCATGTTCGCAGAAGGTTCGCAAAAGGTGATGCACAAAGGATATCAAATTTTAACAGTTTACGTTATTCTACATTGTCTATAAAAGTAAACAAGAATTAATAACTACATTCTATATCATGAAGTAAAAGGGAAAGATAATTCGTCGTTATGACACGACGTTATAACTGATACTTACACATGGGGCAAAACCATGGCCACAATCTCTTTAGCTATAAACCCATGCTTGGCCCTTCTCCAGGCTATCGAAGCCACGCATGTAAACAATTATCTGTCTCCATGTTCCGAAGCGGTGGATTTAGGGGAAGGGGCCTCATAGGGTACCCGCCCCTCCCCCTTTTTTCCAAACCAAATCTGCCATAATATGTATACACATCAAACAGTGCAAAGCTGCTTTACTAATGCAAATATTGTCTAGTGCCCCGCCATTTTGTTGTTGTTGTTGAATACTTGCTTCTTAATTTATTTACTTCAATCTTTGCAATTTGATTAATGTATGTATAATGATTGTACTATAATGAACGGGGTCAACATTGACTAACTTTTGCTAATTGTTTGCTTCATGCATTTACCAAATGTAGAGTCATGCTAAAAATACAATGTATATGAAAGGTTGGTAATAACTGAAATGAATGAATGAATGAATGAATGAATGAATGTCATTGTATGAATGTATGAATTATATGAATGAATGAATGAAAGGATGAATTAATGAACGAATGAATGAATGAACGAATGAATGAATGAACGAATGAATGAATGAACGAATGAATGAATGAATGCATGAATTTACTAATGTATTTATGAATGTACGTTATAATTCAAATTTCATTTCCAGAAAACAGAACCTTCGTAAAAATGACTTACCAGAGGTATTTCTGATGACTGGTGGATGGCTGCAAGTAAACATTGGAGACGCTGTCAAGGAGAGGCAGAAAAAGGAAAAAAACGATAAAACAAAAATAATGTGATTAATCAATGATTTTCTTACATCCCCAGCAATGTTCTTGCCTTCCAATAATGTACATCCAAAGACGAATATATTATTGATTATAGAATTGTTAAGTCAGAAACAACTAAATGTAAAACAAAAGGCCCAGTTCTTGTAAAGAGTTGCGATTGATCGCAACTGAACTTGAAATTGATATTGACCGCAACTCTGCAAATTTGCGATTGATAGTATGGCTTGCGGTCGATTTTGTCCAAGCCAAACATTTTATAAAACGGGAGCAGGTATAAACTTCTCATGAAAGAGTACCGGGCTAGCTAGAAAAAAAGGGTGAAAAGCATGGGAGGGAGCTAGGCCGGCGTGGGTTCGCGTATTAAACTCGTACGACATTGTACCACTTCATATACTATCTCGTACACCCTCGAATAGTCAGGTACACAGGCGGCTCCAACAGGGAAATGGTGTTCACCTTTATTTAAATGCGGATTCCTAAGTAAAACAAAATTCTAAAATAAAAATCGGTGCCCAAAGTGCCAAAATGTTTTAGGGGCCCAACAGTGTTTAATGTATTTCAGAACACTTTTGATGTAGAAAACCAACGATGAGCAATATACTGAAATGTGGTATAGGTTAAGACCCAGGGAACACCACAAGGGCCCTTGAGTTGCTCCAAAAGGGCCCCAAAGACCAGTCAAGAGGGCTGCTTTAACTATTTTCTGGGATATAGGTTCACCGGTTATTTTTGTTTTCGTTTAAAAATACAATGATACATCGTGTCAATGAGGCTTTGATATAGGGAAATATATGTCTCAGGTACCCGAATGTAGCATAAGTGATTCAAAGCATCAAACTAAGATTAAATTAAATATTGTCTTTTTACATACGTTTTTATATGTGTAATACAAAATGTTAATTGTTAATTCAACCAATATGACATCGTTTTCTTTGGGGGCACATCAGGGGCCAAGGGATACCTGAAGCTATTCATCGCGGCCAAATAGAAAATACGTGATAAGGCGTGTATTTTACTGACTAGAATATACATGTATCTAAACACATGCTATGTCATGTGTTAAACCGAACGATGATAGGTGTGGATAACAAATAGTACACTGCGGGCACCTACACCTTCCATCACATTGCTTAAGGTTCTTTTTCTTGAATAAATTGTAAATATGGGCCCATCGAAGGGCTCGCTGTCTTGCTTTAATGATGTAGTGATCATTAATAATATTACATGTTGTATTGATCACATTGTAAAGAAGTACGTATAAACGGTTCTAGGTAAATAACCTCCCGGACAATCAATACCCCCCCCCCCCCAACCCTGGCCAATTACCAGCGGGACAATCACCCCTATGGATAATTGCCATCAAAATAAGTACCCCCCCCCCCCCCGAGGACAACCCACTTATTTTCAGGGTGTACTTTCCCTTTAATGAACAGGGCGTAGTTTTCAGGGGTGGGGGTAATTGTTCTCGGCTGGTGGTTGTCGGGGGGGGGGGGGTAATTTTATGAAAGTAATTGTCTTCAGGGGGGGGTAATTTTACGGGGGGTAATTGTTCTAATGCGTATGTATGCCCTTATTTTAAGAGCAAAATCTCTGTTGGCCATATTAAAAAATCAACAACTTCTAACCTTTCTTCACCGTTTTTGTGGGCCCCACTTCTTTTTAGATAGGCCTGCATGACTCTTTTTGCACATTTCTCAATTAAATGAAATATATAAAAAGTTGCCAGTGTGAAGAGGAAAACCTGATCATTTATTTAGCCACGTAAAATCACTGCCATATCTGTCTTGTTATTTTATTCTCAGTCCTTACTGGTAGGATGACAGCTGTCTAATGAGCCCACTGAATATGTGTGACGTCCATTCAAGGCAGTGCATTAAAAGGACGTCGACCGTAGCAATCCACATTGTCTTCGTGCAAATCTAAAAGTCCCTGAAAGACGTCACACGTATCAGTCCACGCAAATCTAAAAGTCCCTAATGAAAGAAAACTGGCCCTGTTGTCAATTTGAATAAGTAAATTAGGATTTTGCCCCGTCAAATTGCCGTCTTAGGCTAAATATATAAAACAAACAAAAAAAACATGTTTAGCGTCCTGTTTTTTTGAAAAATAGGAAGGAGGAGGCCCTTTTTTTTTCTTTTTTAAATCAGAAATAAATAGATCCATTTTAGCAGTGTTTTTCATGTTGTTTTTCTTAAAAGAAAAAAAAAATAGGAGGCGGCCTCCAAAAAGGAAGCGGGCGGGGACGCTAAACATGTTTATTTTTTGTAATGGCCTTACTTCTCTTGATAACGTTTCCATTTAATTGGTAGGATGACAGCTGCACAAGAATCCCTCTGGATTAAAAAAAACTAGCACTGTTGCCAATTTGGAGGAGAAAATCTGGGCCCTGTTTCATAAAACTGGATATCAATAACAAGTTACAAGCTACTGTTATAAGCTACTGAAATCAAGGCATCTGATTGGCTGAGAGCAAACTTGATATCAATAACAAGTTACAAGCTACTGTTATAAGCTACTGAAATCAAGGCATCTGATTGGCTGAGAGCAAACTTGATATCAATAACAAGTTACAAGCTACTGTTATAAGCTACTGAAATCAAGGCATCTGATTGGCTGAGAGCAAACTTGATATCAATAACAAGTTACAAGCTACTGTTATAAGCTACTGAAATCAAGGCATCTGATTGGCTGAGAGCAAACTTGATATCAATAACAAGTTACAAGCTACTGTTATAAGCTACTGAAATCAAGGCATCTGATTGGCTGAGAGCAAACTTGATATCAATAACAAGTTACAAGCTACTGTTATAAGCTACTGAAATCAAGGCATCTGATTGGCTGAGAGCAAACTTGATATCAATAACAAGTTACAAGCTACTGTTATAAGCTACTGAAATCATGGCATCTGATTGGCTGAGAGCAAACTTGATATCAATAACAAGTTACAAGCTACTGTTATAAGCTACTGAAATCAAGGCATCTGATTGGCTGAGAGCAAACTTGATATCAATAACAAGTTACAAGCTACTGTTATAAGCTACTGAAATCATGGCATCTGATTGGCTGAGAGCAAACTTGATATCAATAACAAGTTACAAGCTACTGTTATAAGCTACTGAAATCAAGGCATCTGATTGGCTGAGAGCAAACTTGATATCAATAACAAGTTACAAGCTACTGTTATAAGCTACTGAAATCAAGGCATCTGATTGGCTGAGAGCAAACTTGATATCAATAACAAGTTACAAGCTACTGTTATAAGCTACTGAAATCAAGGCATCTGATTGGCTGAGAGCAAACTTGATATCAATAACAAGTTACAAGCTACTGTTATAAGCTACTGAAATCATGGCATCTGATTGGCTGAGAGCAAACTTGATATCAATAACAAGTTACAAGCTACTGTTATAAGCTACTGAAATCAAGGCATCTGATTGGCTGAGAGCAAACTTGATATCAATAACAAGTTACAAGCTACTGTTATAAGCTACTGAAAACATGGCATCTGATTGGCTGAGAGCAAACTTGATATCAATAACAAGTTACAAGCTACTGTTATAAGCTACTGAAATCAAGGCATCTGATTGGCTGAGAGCAAACTTGATATCAATAACAAGTTACAAGCTACTGTTATAAGCTACTGAAATCATGGCATCTGATTGGCTGAGAGCAAACTTGATATCAATAACAAGTTACAAGCTACTGTTATAAGCTACTGAAATCATGGCATCTGATTGGCTGAGAGCAAACTTGATATCAATAACAAGTTACAAGCTACTGTTATAAGCTACTGAAATCATGGCATCTGATTGGCTGAGAGCAAACTTGATATCAATAACAAGTTACAAGCTACTGTTATAAGCTACTGAAATCATGGCATCTGATTGGCTGAGAGCAAATTTGATGTCAATAACAAGTTACAAGCTACTGTTATAAGCTACTGTTATAAGCTACTGAAATCATGGCATCTGATTGGCTGAGAGCAAACTTGATATCAATAACAAGTTACAAGCTACTGTTATAAGCTACTGAAATCATGGCATCTGATTGGCTGAGAGCAAACTTGATGTCAATAACAAGTTACAAGCTACTGTTATAAGCTACTGAAATCATGGCATCTGATTGGCTGAGAGCAAACTTGATGTCAATAACAAGTTACAAGCTACTGTTATAAGCTACCGAAATCATGGCATCTGATTGGCTGAGAGCAAATTTGTCATAGAAATTTAGCAGTTGTTATATAACAAGTTTTATGAAACGGGCCCCTGGTCCATTAGTTAGCCCTATAAAATGACTGTCTTACCTTTCTTGATATTGGATGAGTTCGACTGGTAGGATGAGATTTGACCAAGCTTGCCTCTTAAACCAGAATAATTTCCATCTGTGAAGAGTGACAATGCGGATTTCTTTCCGTGTCCGTGGCTAACTGTGTAATATAAACAGAGATTACATCATTACATATCATTTGGTACATGTCTACCAGGCGTGGATCCAGGAGTTCTTAGGGGGAGGCCCAAATTTGAAATCAATTTGAAATTTAGTGTGCTAAAATTTGGAAATTGTGCCGGCCGATATTTCGCTCAGTGGGGGAGAGGGAGTGAGCACTAATTTTTTTTTTTTTTTTTGCCCCGAAAATTAGAAAATTGCACCGGCCGATAGTGAGCGTTTTTCTTTTACTAAACACCCCCCCCCCCATCCCCACATTGTGCTGGTTTACTATGTTTTTTCCAATAAAAGTAAAGAGAAAGTACATATTATTTTGTTATGTTATACTTTTTGAAAGGTTACCCAAGTGACTCGCGGGCACCCCAATGTAGGAAAGAAAAGCACTTTTTTGAAATCTTCACTTTTTCATTCAAAAAAGCTTATTTGTTCTATGCACGCAAGTCAGTTTGAGCGGATGATACAACATTTTCATATGGGGCATCTTCTCTTTGTTAACCTTTTTGGGGGGTTTTGGGGGGCAGGGTGGGGGCCTGCCCCCTCCCCTCCCCCTGGATCCGCCCCCGCTCTGGGAATACATATTCGGCTACAAAGGGAGCAGTGGCGTAGCTACGGAGGGGGAAGCACGCCCCCCCCCCCCCCCCCCCCATTCGAATGGCAACAAATGAAGGAAAAGTAAAAAGGTGAGATGAAGAAAAAGTAAAAAGATCGTGAGATACTTTGCTGGAAAATGCTCTTCAAAGTACTATTATGTGAATGCACCTCTTACAACAGATAATGTACACAAATCAC
Organism: Strongylocentrotus droebachiensis; assembly: GCA_035222895.1. Taxonomy (NCBI): domain Eukaryota; kingdom Metazoa; phylum Echinodermata; class Echinoidea; order Camarodonta; family Strongylocentrotidae; genus Strongylocentrotus; species Strongylocentrotus droebachiensis. The sequence continues at coordinate 17,261 of JAVYIG010013498.1, forward strand.
CACAACAACAAATGTCATGAGTCAAATATAACTGAGAGGCGATAATGTCTTATCGGGACATTTTAAACAAGTGAGATACATGTAGGACCTCAACTACACCAGTGAGACTGACACCAAACCGACAACTGACTGAACAAAAAGTACATTTCCTTTCGATTGCCAAGAGCCCGACAGGTTGGAATCGCTGCGGAGTTGGGCTTAAGGTATGACAGGGGCCTTATCAACTCTTTGTGTAATCAGGTAATGAGTGAAATTAATATTTCCGGTTTTCACCAGGATACGGTCAATAATATAAGGCTCACACTCTCTACGGTTATCGACTTCCAGGACAGTGCTGACCGGATATTTGCACTAGGGTGGGTTCATAGTCGGAGCTTAATCGGACCACACCCTCACTGCAATGACGTAGCGTATACCCAACCATTAAGGGACACTGGCATTATGAATAGGGATGGGAGGGAGTGGATGGGGCACCAGATCTAGTTGGTACTAGAGATGAAATGTGACTCTTTAATGCCACCGACCAGGGGTGTCCTATCATCATATCATTTCTTTTGTAATGTCCCCTTTCTCACTCCCCATTCTCTCTCTCTCTCTCTCTCTCGTTCACCTTATTTTATGTTTGCGTCGTTTAACGGTAGGGGTGGCGTGCCCTTAATATTTACACCAATGCCATCTGCGCTATCAATTCTCTGCAAGGTTATCTAGTGTTCAATTACTAGCTTGGTCTAGGCTACATTTGCTTTTTTTTTATTATTGTATTGATTGGTACCGTACTATTTACATTACTTCATTGACATGTAGCCGTGATTTGGGCGTGTAAGCTTCTGTTCTAGGTACTATTTTGTGTATATATATCCTGAATCCTGATATTAATAAACTGTCATATATATAAGGTAGAGATGTCGTGGTCTAGCGGATACGTCACCGGGCTGTGGGTCACATGGTTCGCAGTTCGAGTCTCGCTGCGACACTAATGTCTTATGGCAAGAAATTATTCTGCATTTGCGACTCTCCTTAAAATTCCTTGAAAGCTTTGGCGCCTTAATAGCAGCTCAAATACAGCCGGGGTAATAATATAATACATTGTACCAAGTGCAGGAGAGTATATTCATAATGGTACATTGTTTTGTAGCTGCACTATATAAATTGACCTATTATCATAAACTACACTCTAAAAAATATCGGGCAAAAAATCGCCCAAATTTTACCCAACAAATATTTACCCGATCAGAAATTCACCCAATTCTCACCATAATGGACAATTAAGTTGGATACAATATTATATGTAAATGGTCTTTTGTGCCGCGGCGGGCCTTGTGATCTACAGTCGTGTAAAATATCCACTCGACCACGTCAACTCTAATATAAGAATATAACATTATTTTTGTATAATAATATTGCCTGACTTACGTTTGCCCAGTTACATCTGCCCAACTTATATTGAACATGTAATTGGGTAAATACATGTAGTAAATGGTTGGGAGAAAATAACTGAAATGTTGTACAAAATTGGCCCATCTCTAATTTGCCCAATAACATTACCCAATTATTTCATCGGTTACTACATGGTTGGTAGGAAATAACCCAACTGTTGGACGACATTTGCCCAACATCAATTTGCCAAGTAGCACCTACCCAACCTAATTTTTACCTTTCTTGAGGTAACTTCATATAGTAAATGGTTGGGAGAAAATAGCCCAATTACCGGACAAAATTTGCCCAACTTCGATTTACCCAGTAACATCTGCCCAACTTTTTTAACAGTGTCATGAAATCGTGGCATTGGATTTGATGTAAGCAAAATTGTTATAGAATCGAGGCTGTTGACCTTGATTTAAAAAAATGAAACAGCTATCACTTTAATACGGAATCCCCTTTTTCTATTTTAACACAACAGCCTAGCCTTGTTCGTCAAATAATGTCATACATGTGCTCACGCGAAAAGACACCATGGTATAGCTGAAATTAACGTATATACAGATCATTTCCATTAGATAAGATACCTAAACCGACTATTACTTGTAAAATTCGGTGCATTTCATTGTCTACTTTTTAAAAATGGCAAAATGATTTGTTACCTATTGTCAGCCCGGAAAACGGATTTTTTTTTTTTTCTTTCTTTTTTTTTAAATTTTGTTTTAAATAGTTTTGTTTACGAAACAAATGTCTGTTTAAAGCCAGAGGGGCTTTATCTAACAACATTTTCAATCAAATTAATGCCCTTCTGGCTCCACACAGACATTATGTTGTTTCTTCTTTGCGTTGTCAATATCATCGACTCTTAATTCACCAAACGTTGGCTTAGAGAACTTATTTTCTGTCGTTATACGAGAATTCAAAAATTCCCTCATTCAGTGATTTGCAACACAATCTTGAATGAAATAGGATCGACAGTGCAGTGAACGAGCTCACTGATTGCATTTGACACATGGCTGCTTCAGCCAGTATACCCAAGAACAAGAACGCACACATATAGAAACGAAACATATGAAAGAAACGGAATAGACTTCATCACGACTAAGAAACAGAGGCACTAAGAAAAAGAGTTAAGAAGTTGTGCCGAGAGGTTTGCAAAAACTTTCGATAGACAATTGAGAAATACTTATACAAAGATTGTATATGAATTACCGTTTGTCATTTCCTAGACTATTAATGTCATTTGAAGTAGTGTATAAATACATACTTGTACAATTATATATATAAGTTGTTTCCATGTAGCTTTCAAACAATTTTTCTATATTTATAAGAATTGTTCTGCCTATGTATTGTTAAAACTAAATATTCACGTACCATATAAATAAAGTTTTTTTAATAAATACAAAAACAAACCAAATGCAAACGTTTACATTGATGAATGGTACTTGTGACGTTTATGCTTCAGTTTTACAAGATGACTGAGTTCTGTGAATGGATAATGAGGCCAGATAAATTGATTCTGAGTTTCTCTTCCCCTCATTCCTTAAAACAAAATATTGTTTGCATTAGTACCATTATAAATAGGAATCTGACGTCATTGATATATTGCAATTTCACCTAAATAAAACACCTCGGTAACAGGATAAGAAAAAGAAAAAAAGATATTGTAATTCCATCTTGTTTCGATCCTGTGTAGTGCGTATACAAACGACTGTGATTTAACAACATTTGTCTTTAAATGGACCCAAATGGCATTTGTATTGTACAGAAACATAGTATATATCAGATAAAATGGAACCCCTTCTCCCCCTCCTCATTTACGAACAAGAGGAAGAGAAATAATGAATTAAATTTACGTGCCTTAGCCCTAATCCTACGTAATCAGATAAAGACGTATTGCATTTCATAGAGATATGATATATATTATGGGAGAAAATAATCATGATTTAGACTATCATAATATCTCTTTGACATGTGAAGAACTTTTAAGCAAAAGACACTTAATCCATTCCAGCAACTTTCGAGTAAATGAAGACCGTTTTTTTTATTTACACTTTTCCTTTCTTTATATACCAGGTTATTGGAGGATATGAGAGAACTTTCACTTAGATCACAAAAAACAATTACAAAAATCCTGCATAGATTGATTATTTAATGTAATTTCGTTTTCAGTAATGTGATATTTTTTTGGATTTAGCGCCTTGTGAAAGATAAATGTTAAGGCTCTACAGCAAAGTTCCAATCATGCTTTACATCAATACTCAAATAATATCATTGATGAGTGACTAGAAATGAGAAACATTGATGTATTTGTATTCAGCAATAGTTCTCCAGCCCTTCCCCACTCTATGCCTTAATTGGCAATATAATTATGGAAAACAAAGTTTTTTTGATAAAATGAAATGTTTCGAAAAAAACTCACATAAAAAATATCATTATTTTACATAATATTGCGATGTTATTTAATTACAATTCCATTGAAATTAGTATCAAAATGTGTGTAATAATGATAGCAATTCATGATGATATTCACAAGGGGGTTGTGTTAAGTTGTGTAAAAAACAAATACTCAACTTACACTGCAAATTCGTTGTGTAAAGTTCTGTAAAAAAAAATTTACAAAACTTAACACAACCCCTGTGTAAGGAGCGAACCACCCAATGTTGTGGAAAGTCGTTACACAACGAATTTGCAGTGTAGGTGCCCATTTCTCTCCTGGGTATGGAGTGGCATATTTAATTTAATAATAATAATAATAATCTTTAATGATCCATTCCAAATTTTATCAAACCGAAACCGAAATTGATTTTGCCCAATTGATCGTGAGCCCGGCAGCTAAATTTTTTTTCCTACGAACTTTGAGCTCGCGAGGGGAACCTGCGCATGCGCACTCGCGAAGGAAACCAGCGCATGCGCACGTGGAATCCGGTAGGGCGGTCAATAGGGTGATAGTAATTATACAAAGCAATCTTTCATCAACTCATCGTTAGCTCAATCGGTAAGGACAGCATGTTACTAATAGAACCTTGGAGTTGCCGTAAGGGTTCAAATCTCCGTTTATTTAGTTTTTTACCTTATAAATAGTGAGGCAAAGCAATAAATAATCAAAGTCTAATTGTTTGTGACCTCCTTGCATGCGTCAAGTATAACAGTTCGTATGTGAGCATGCGCCAGGTATAAAAGTTCGTAGGAAAAAAAAGTTCGCAGCCCGGCAGCCACTGAGCAGCGCCATATCGACGTTGCTCTATCCCTTATTGTTGAACGCCAAACAAGGTAGCAACAACTCCCATCTTTTAACGTCTTTTGGTATGACGCGGCCGGGGTTCGAACCCACGACCTCCCGGCTGTGAGGCGGACGCTCTACTGACTGAGCCAACACTCCTTACAAAAGGTTATTAGCAATGTGTCGGTGACCGAACCCACAACCGCGTTTTGCATTTAAAGTCAGATGCTCTAACCATTCGACTACGACACCTTTACTGTATACACGAACATACATATCCCTTCCCGTATAACACCTCTCTATAACTCGTTGTTTCTTATGGCGAACGGAAATAACTCACTTACATGAATAGACTGCTATAAAGGAAAAACGGAAACTCGTAATCGAGTTAATCACATAGCTCTGATGAACAAAGCTTCAACAACTCTTGATTGTGACGTCACTGTTTAAGGAGTACACTCTATTGTTCATATTTTCCTCTGTGACGTAGTTAAGAGAAGGTTGAATTTTGGTAAAGATGAAACAATTTGTGAGCTGTCTCATTCATTGGATGTCGGTTTGTAAATATGTCATTGAAGAAATGTCCTCCGGAAAACAACTGACGAGAAATAGTTTTTAAAAAGTTTGGAACAAACTCTCATCCCATATGTGAATGTAGTCCCATATAAGCATTTATGTGTATTTTAGGAAGATTAGTGAGTTTATGCCTTTTCAATTTGTATTACGACGAGACATGTTTGGCTTATTATCCCTCTCACCTCACACAACACACGGTTTTACTCAAATCAGCAAAATGTTAACGTTAATCAACTAACTTGGACTTACATGTACCTACATATATGACTGTGGTGGTTTATTAAATCTCTCATTCTCGAGAATTCGGATTCAGATTCATTCAGAAATCCACATTCGTTTCTTCCTTTTTTGAAAGACTAGTGTGAATGTGATTATGCGAGGCACATTGTCAAGTAGCATAATACCATGGAGTTACTAACCTAGGCTAGTAACTCCATGATAATACATTTAGTAATAGATTTGTTGTATGCATTTAATGTTCATTCTGCATATGGCTTGGGCTCTCAGTGTTACTCAAAAAATTCTAGTTTCAAGACCTTTTTTTTTTTTTACAGACGCCTCAAATAGGCAAGTGGATAAAAAGAAAATACAAAAAAACATAGAAAGAGAAAGAACTACACCCAAACAATATTAATGATACTTGATAATGATGATATTAATGATGATTATAATAATAATAATACTAATGATAATAATAATAATGATAATTATAACAATGATAATAATAATAATAAAATAATAATAACAATAATAATGATGATATTGATACTACTACTAATAATAATAATGTTAATGATAAAATTAAATAACAACATTTTGTGACGATGATGATAATGAAAATGATAATAGTATTATATTATTCTTTCAAATGATGCTTTGATAATCCGCTATACCTGTAGGGTAGCTCGCATGGTGTATATACATTCTTGGATCAGTCAAGGTTGAGTACTGATAAAATATTAAACAAACCGTACCCCTACTTCTCGGTATATGACCTGGGGTGTTTCACAAAGACTAATATCGACTTTAAGTTTGACTTAACTTTGACAGGCCATTAATGCCCCTTTTTGCTCTCACCATTTACTGGCATTGGTCTCTCAAAGGACGTACAAATCATGGTCACAACTCACAAATCTACAGAATTTTCCTCTTTTTTTGTAATTCATCATTGAAGGAAAAGTAAATCTAAAGATCATAATGGTGAGAGCAATAAGTGGCATGAACGGCCTGCCATAGTTAAGTCCAACTTAAAGTCGATCTTAGTCTTTGTGAAACACTCCCCTGGCGTTCTGGATATTCTATTTCTACAGTCTCCCGTCTGTCCGTTATTATAGTCAGTATTTTCGAAGCTAAGTAATGGCATAACCATTATACATGTTTGTATGTATATATTATTATGTGTCTTTAATGTAATGTGTTATGTAATTTATTATGTGATAAGCAAGATGTAATAACCAATTTCATAAACCGAATATTATTAAGGCAGTACATTACGGTTAAGGTTCCTCGCTTGTTATCGTGTTGTTGTCTTTTCAAACGTATATCGCGCCCTCTCTATCCATTGATAATCCTAATCATATACGACGTAACAGTGTATCAGAAAAAGAAAATAGAAATTATTTGTGATCAAATCTCTTACCTATGATGTTGGACGTCAAATCAACCATGAATAAAACCGTGGCTAACGAAATGAAACTTATGGCGACAAGACCAAACAAAATCTTTGATTTACTCCATTTTATCCGTTTCAGGCTCATGATGGCTGACATCTTCTTGTCAAGAATAGAAATTGATCCCTTTTTACCAAATAAATACGGCTCCAATATGCTCATGAGACAACTAAGTACCACGTCTGATGCGCGTCGACTGAAAATCTCGAATTCAGGGTCTCCCTTTGCCGCATTTTTACGCGCGATTTATCGAAGCGAAAAGTTGAAAAATTAGTCGCTTCGTCGCCTGATCGGAAACTCTGCGTGGATATGTCTACGTAGCGTGAATGTATACATGTGTTACTGCGTGCACTTGGTTTAGTATACAGTGATGGTGTATGGCAGCAGAGTACTTGAGTGAAGGGTGAAACAGGAAACGAACCAGGGGTGGTGAGCTTGAGAAACTTTACTCACCCCTTCCTCATAGACACCATGATTCATGCGTATAGTCAAAGCAGCGTAACATTCAGCAATCCCTTCCCGACCGACCGAGTCAATCAAAACATTACGTCATGATGAAAGCTATTTCGAGCACTTTCGTTAAAACTGTTATTCTAGAGGTATAGACGAATATCTGCCAAAATGTTCAGATTTTTTACGTGTGTTTTATTCAACATGTTTACTGTTTTGTTGCAAATCTAGAGATTCATTAAAGAGTATTATTTACTCCACTACTCACTACTAGGGACTTTTAGATTTGCACGTTGACAGCTTTGACTGCAACGTGTGACGTCATTTTAAGGCACTGCGCATGCGTCACGTCGTCTCAGTCGGCGATCGAGAGGGTGTCAAACTTGATTTTCCTAAATATAGTACGGTTCTAGTATATGCCGCGTGCGCATAAAATATACAGTTCTTCAGGTAGACAAAGGAACATCCCTTCCCTGCTATTATGTACAAATATGTAGAACAGGTGTCACATGCATATTCACCTGTTCTACACATTTTTACATAATAGCAGTGAAGGAATGTTCTACCACAGCAATAGGCCATTTTCGTAATGTAACCAAATTTAATGCATAGGTCTTTGTGAAGTGCCTCAATACAAACTATTTCATTCACCTGATAAGAATAATAGTATTTCAATAGACAGAATCCTAACTGCATACATTAGTTGTTGCCAGGTTGGACAAACATTAAACCTACTTAGCAACACTTAAAGGAATAGTTGAGTGTTGGTAATTTCCAAAGTGCCCCTCCAAAACAGATTTGGTTTATTTCAGTACCATATGAAAGATCATCGAAAAAAACATGGGAGATGATAATAATTCCAAATCAAATGCTCTAATTGTTGTGCAATTTGCTTTCAAAACATTATATAAAAGTGTTTGACGTCCGGACATCACTTTTGACTTTCGACGGTTTATTTTTTGAATTTAGGTGTTTAGCTCCCTCTATGTCATTTAACAACCAGCGTATTTACAATGAGTAGAGGTTTGAGTTCGTTGGTACAGCAGCTAGCAGGCGGGTATCCGGCCGCGCTAGTAGTATAGTATACAGCCTACAGCTGATCAATTCCAATGCAATACGCTTCACGTATAACACACACAACTCAGATCAGATTATCACCGGCGCCGATCGAACGCTAGACAAGCTTTGATTGAAATACGACAACACGAGATCGAGATTGGAAAAGGAGGATGATGAGGTCACGGACGATGGCCGACTCGGACTCAGCTAGTGCTAAGCCTAAGCTACGGGACACGGCTAAGGCTACGCTAAATCGGAATAAGACTAAGGCGGTAAGAGGAAGAGAGAAACAAGCAATGGCAGCTCGACCACCCGGGCCGGAGGAGGCGCGGGAGTGGCTGTGAACAAGGCCAGGGACGCGAGCTGCAGCTGCAGGCGGCTTTCTCGTTGCCGAGTCTAGACTAGAGGATGCAATAGGCCCTATATGGCTATGCCAGCTCATTGAGAGGTAAGTTGAAATGATATACGCCCCACTGCACTGGGTAGGCCTACCGTTTTAATTTGATCTAGTCTAGAGAATAGATGCATGGAATCGGCAAATTACGTTTTGTTATATCTTGCCTTGGTCTTGGATTTTTAATTCAGATTTCATGAATCATGATATTGATAGTCTAGATCTAGTCTATATAAATTACTACAGTAACATTAGCCTGCTATTGCTAATACTACTACTAGTTGGTAATACCTACCTGTACCAATAACCTTTTTGAAGACCAACTTTTAGCTGAAAAGGGTGATCCTTCCCATATATGGAAAATAAATAAATACAAAAATAAAAACATGACTAATAATGCCTAACTTACATGTAAGCCTACTACTACTAGGGTGTTACGTGTCTGATCGCGCACTCAGTTTTGTGCGCTAAAATCCTTCCCATATAGATTGCACACATCCCTATTCTGTATTCAGTCCATGTGCATTGCAAAATTGGTCAATGATGTTTTTATTACCAAAATGAGATTCAAACCAATACTGCTCGTGATCATGAAGGTGACTAATACTCAAGAAGTGAGGTGTGACAGGTGTCATATGAAAGAGCAGGTTTTTCTCCATATTCCCTAAAGTAAAGGAGCTCACCCCAAAAATTCTAAGAATATCTTGATCAAAACAGCGATTTAAACATTGTTTCCATGGTAACTCAGAGATTTACCAATTTCACGAAGTGAGCCTCCAAGTTTTTTCTAGTCCCAAGGGATCATGAACAATTACAGTTTGAAAATACCCTTACTCCACGCTTTGCATATCGTGCTGTGCAGCTTTTGGATTCCACTGGCTCAACGAGCTATGGCTGCGGCACGTGGATTGAAATATTCATGGCCAGATCGATTGCCCAATCATTACAAAATTTAATTGCTTTAATCTGGAATATCAAAAGAAGGGAACACTTTGTCCTTTATGAAGGGAAATAATGATTTAACCGATTTACTAATTCTTACGAGATGCAAGCTACATGTAAGCTTACTTTAAAGGTAATACAAAGTTTTGGTATGGGGTCATGAATTTGGTTCAAATGAACATATTGGAAGCATATGCCATCCTACAATATTCAGTGAACGTTGTCGCGGTTGAAATCAAGTCTAAAGTGATGAAATTGTAAATAATAATCTCTTTATGTGGTATAACTCTCTCTCAAGGTCAATATATTAATTAAGCTATACAACGAGCTACAATTGACCGATTGGCTATTACCGTTTTGAAATTATATATCACAACTACATATTCCGAGATTTTTATGGTAGCAGCTACCGTTGTACAACCGTAGGCGCTAGCTATTTGAAATTTATCAAAATTTACTGGGAGCACCGGTAAATTTTTATATTCAATTTTTTTCGAAAGCAGAAGTGTTTTAGGAGCTACATTTTCTAGTGCTTATAATATCTCCACAGGGATATCCAAATATTTCAAAATTGTAAAGAATCACTATCCACCCAATTTTCAAAATTTCCAAAAACTTTGTAATACCTTTAATGTCCCTCGTTACGACTGCAACTTTCTTTGTAATGATGACGTGCAGGGCTAGTCAACCGGGTAAACATCCTGCTCTTTTTAAAAGTCGACAAGGTTATATTTTACCTTGCTTGAGATGTGACTGTCTCATCTATATTTATCTCTACCAAAGAGTGTCTCGACTTCACATACATGACAGAGAACCAATGCATCAGTTATTAGTCATGCAAATTCCAAATCTGGCTAGCTGTGATAATTATTAGAGAATGCAATCTTCAAAATTATTTCTTTTGGTGATTTAAAATCTGAATGTTTTTTACTTTGTGAATGACTTTCATTTCTTCACTTTTTACAGATATGAAGAACAGACAACACAATCCATCCCCAGCGAAGAAATTCCAAGCAGCAGTAGGGGAATTAGCAGGTGAATAGTACAAGTCACCTTTGACCGCAAATTCATGGAGAACTTGGCCTACTCTGCTGATTTGCTCGCTTCAGGTAGGAATCTGTATACATGTATGAAAGGCTCTGTAAATTGAGAGGAATTTAATGAGAATGCGTTCATTACATACATGTTTGCAAGATTGAGCTCTTTTTCTGTTATGACCTATAAAATTGGGACATATCAGCAAGTCAAGATAATGCATCTCATTTGCTCATGTGTATGACATGGGATTTTCAATATTGATTTTGTGGTATGAAAATAATGAAATGCTCTATCATTTATATCAGTTTTTATTTTGTTTTCATAATTCCTTAGGCACACCAGCATGCTCGAGTGTTTCCACAACCATATACTGATGTATGCTTCCAAGCGGTCATCGACTACATGGCACACAAGGACAGGCCCGACCAGACTGATGAACAAGGCAATACAAAGTGAGTGGAAATTAGAAAGAAAGAAAAAAAGATTTTTTGTTTTCCTTGTGTAGTTGGACAAGGCAATCCGAATTGGCAGTTCTTTCCCATGAAATTTATCAATTTTGGGGAAATGAGTAAATATCTAATTGTCCTTCCTGGGAACGCCCCTTTTAAATCGCCAAAATATGACGTCATCTAAAGAACTTGCCCCTGTACACGACGCACATCTCAATTATGTAGATTACGGACTGTAAGCTGATGGTTTGTCAATCACGCTGCTGATTTTGGACCCTAAATGTGGGCTTGGATTCAGTGTAATAATATACTTATTAGAACACAGTGACGTACAGTAGTTTGAAAGATCATTATTGACCCAACATACCAAATTGATAAATTAAGAGATATGAATCATTTCCAATTGACAAGAATGAGTGTGCATATAATGCAACTTGTTACATTTTGCATGTTCTTTTATTTTATGATACAGATATGTTGCAGTATTGTTAAAGCATGCCAACAACTACGTGGCCCGGAAGGAGAAGGTCCCCAAGACCTACCCCTATGTACAAGGACTCATCGGTGCCATACTGGAACGCAGAGAACAGGACCAAGGACCACTGTTCTCGAAGGCTGTTCTGCTCCCTGATGACCCTAGACACACAAGGCACCGGCTTGCACCATTTCCTCCACCACAAGTTGATGTGATCGTAGCCAGCTAGGAGACTAGGCCGATTAGAGAAATCCATGTTATCCTCTGTAGTGAACAATTAGGATTGTCTGACTTGAGAACTGCTTTTTTTCGAGCAGAGACTAAGGGATCCAAATGGCGTCCTTCCGTCCATCCTCCGTGACTGTACAAAAATTTGAATGAAGTCTAATGTGAAATCTTACCTGCAAAAATCAATAAGGGTTGCTAACTTTCCAACCCTGCATCTGTTTGTAACAAAACTTGATTGGTAGATGCCCTTTATTGGCCTCCATGATATTCTGGAGTTGAAGGTCACATAAGTAGGTCAAAGGTCAAATGAGGTTCATTGTTGCATGATTGCATGCAAGACTCTTAAAGGGATAGTCCATCCCAGGATTTTCTTTAGCTGACGATATAGACCTAATAATACCATGAAGAATGATACAAGTCTCATTAAAATCCATGATCACATAACGAAGATATATCGACTTTTTTATCGAAAATCAGCCGCCCCCCAAATGCAAATGCGTTACATGGGCATGAAACGATCGCCAAAAAATAACCGATAGTATCGAATTTGTGACGTATGTTGCGAGCTGCCTTCTTATTTTGCAGACATTCACTTTCGCTTTCACTTTCATTCATGATTCGTCGTGTCAGTGCGATAACAGTGTACCGCGAGCGAAAGTGAATGTCTGCGAAATAAGAAGGCAGCTCGCAACATACGTCACAATTTCGATACTATCGGTTATTTTTTGGCGATCGTTTCATGGCCATGTAACGCATTTGCATTTGGGGGGCGGCTGATTTTCGATAAAAAAGTCGATATATCTTCGTTATGTGATCATGGATTTTAATGAGACTTGTATCATTCTTCATGGTATTATTAGGTCTATATCGTCAGCTAAAGAAAATCCTGGGGTGGACTATCCCTTTAATCGCCTCGATTTAATTTGTCCATGTGGCATGTTTTTAGGCTATCTTGAGGATTGGTTGGAACTTAACATTTTGGACTCATTTGGTTGCTAATGATGTTGTGGTCCGGAGGTGAAAGATTGCATGGCTTAGCATTACGAGCATGTATTCTTGATATGTCAGAGACCCTTTGACAAAATACCACCAAACTTGATACTAGAGTGTCCCTGGGGATCATGGGGATGTGGTTATCTGGAGAAAAAAAATCACATAACACATGATATACATGTACCAGAAATAAATTGTTATTGTTGCTAGATTAGCCACCATGCTTGGCACTTGTATATTGTATTACAATAAGAGGTTGGCAAGTTTACAATTGGAAGAAATGTAGGAATATAAAAGACAAATTGTGACATCAGTGTATAAAAGCTCTATGTGATTTATACAATGCATAATTTGTGATAAAATCAGTGCTTGCTCACATGTAAATGGTAGATACTTCAATTTGTATCTATTTGGCAACCTATATTCATTGAAGAAGTTACGGTAGTAATTATAAAATTTACAGCCAAGAGGTCCAACCATGAGTCAACAATGTGTTTGGTTTTAGTGACTGTGCATGTAACCGAGGTGACAGTCGATCAGGAAAAAGACTATACTTCGGAACATGTCGGACATCAACATGGACAGAAGAAATATTTGTAGAATATGTTATTGTAAATAGTCTTCATTTTTTGTTTAATGCAATCAATCTGACTAAAATAATGATCCCAAGACAGCAAAACAATTGGTTTCATGCATCATTTGAATCCATGAATGTGAATCGGCTCAACGCCAAAGTATTGCGGTTCAAGGTTATACCATCAAGAAATTTGCTGCCTGTAACTACTTTGTAGTTTGAAAGGGGGTATAAACTATAAAGGAATAAGGATACGGTTGGGCAGGCGAGTCTTTCTGTTGGTCTATTGTAAAAAAAACTGGGTCAAACTATTTCATGTTTTCACACAAATTGTAATAAAACTTGGTATACTGATGGACCCGAGGGTGTGCAACACACATTTGTTGTGTCTGTCTGATAAAGTATCTCCATGGTAACCAAACTTTGCACAAAGAATACAATTTTGATTTAATAATCTTGTGGAGCATATTCTTTCCAGGTTTTTTGCAAATTTATAGTTTTGGTATATATTGGATGAGGCATTATAATAACAGTATAAAACTCAATGCATGTGCAGTGTGTTAAATAAGTACCGGTATGTGAGCAAACTACTTCCAATAGTTTGATCGATTCATATGAAACTCAGTACACACAATGCAGATTTGTCTTTTGTGTGCGTATAGGACATGACCAGTTTTGAAAAGTCTGTGCTATTTGTTTGAAAAACCTTGACTCTAGTATGTTGGATGTTAATCACTTGAAGTGATATTCATAGTCGAGCATTAGGGAAGATGAAAGACATACATGTACCTAACTATACTTAATTTTGTGCTGAAATTGATATGATTCAGGATTTGAGATCGATATGGAGTATGTATACATATATACTCGTACACATTAAGGAAAAGAATCACTCAGACAATTTTTAAAGCATTTATATATAAAGTAAGATGTGAAACTTTAAAGATAAAACCAGTTATGGTCATGCGACTGCATTGTGAAAGGATTGTTGTGGAATCGATCAGAAAAGGTTGATCATCTAGCATATAAGTCTTGGTGTGTACTGCAAGGTTCTAGAATCATTGAAATGATAAAAAAATTGGCCCAGTCTTGGTAAAGTTACAAGCACTGTACACAGAAAGATGTATATGGGACTACGCACAAGTGCGCGACACATGCGTTATATCTATCAAGTCCAAATAGATATAATAATTTACCAAATATATCAATTAGTAGGCAGTTTCTCGGCAAAATTTGTATGATCACGTACTAGTCAAAACATTGTGTGCGGGCAAGCACTGAATCAAATGACCGGGGTAATAGTATATTTGTCAAGGGCGTAGAGACATTACTGTTATAGATACTTTTCTTTGGTAAACTTATCTACACATTGCCTATAGAGAATGTCAAGTTTTTATGAAAGACACAAGATAAGATGTATATAAATAAGCAGTAACTAATAAGTAACAAGACATTGTGGTATAAAAATAAAGTATATTGCTCCTTCTTAATGAAGACGGTTAAAGTTGTCATAGCGATAGATGCTAAATAAAAATGTGCCTTTTTTAATACACATGATCTGTTTGTATGCAATGGTTGGAATCAACATCACGTTTAAATATTGCCTTCAGTACAGCAAGTATAATTTGTATTCATCTGAATAATGTTGTGTAAATTTAACTGTTAGTTATGGCCGAATAAAGCTTTCAATGTACACCATAAAAATATGTTATGTATCTTCATTTTAGCATTACTATAATTATATTAAAAT
>JAVYIG010013498.1:37500-46958 GCA_035222895.1 Strongylocentrotus droebachiensis
ATTTAACTTTTTCGTTTGTTTGGCCTGCAAATGGGACATAGTACCTTTAAATAATAAATAGTTGAAAGTCATACATATCTGAGATGACTGGACATATGCTTGCGAATGGCAACAAATAATGAATAAAAATGCAACTGATAATATGAATATATGATGTTGCTAAGTAAGTCATATAACGTCAAACGAGGTACATGGGGAGGTTACGTTTGATAAATTATGGCCAATAGTCATAAAAGCATATTAACATAAGGTCCAGCTTAAAAGTGTACCAAGCATCCCAAAAGGTAATTTTTTTTACAGATAGAATGTATGAACTCGAGGGAAAATATTCACCCGGCGCCAGGGTTGGCACTTGGCGCTCCTTCAATCATTGGCCTTGGCTTAAACTTTTTTAACAATTTTATGTTAGTCATCCTTTAAGAACAGACCGCCTATTGTCATTAAAACAATTAACTGATAATGCAGTAAAGTGTCAGGGTAACTTCGGGAGTCCTGTTGACTGACTTTTGTGCTTCCTCCTCTGTTCTTTCAGTTCTCTTAGTAGCCTGCCCTCTACGTTCACAGGTGGAAGACTAATGGAGGTTTGATCTCTTGATTTACGCACTTTGCGTCCATGACCCTTCTCCGTGCGGACCTCGGGAAGAGTGATCCCGACCTTGGACCGCGCGAGCTGGAGGCGTGCAATAACCTCTACTTGGTGAATACTATTCAGGGCTTCATCGTGAGGGCTAATGCTACTCCTGTTGGCTATGTCTTCTTTAGTTTTCACTGCCAGATCGGACAACCGCTTCTTCATCACTCGGTCCCGACGATGCGCGGACTCGGTTCTTGAGACGTGAGCGTCTGTTCCTTTGTGCATGCCTTTGGTAACGATTGTCCGTGCTTTCTGCATTTTGATCTTCTTCGGTTTGGGTTTTACGAGAGGTTCGGGTATTTTCGGCGTCGCGCATTCGTTCACTTCCGGTACAGTCGGCAAGCTCTGGTCTGTGTCCTTTCGGACTCGCTTCTTTCGTTTTACTGTGATAGGATCTTCGGCGCTCTGCGCTGGAGAAGTTTCAAGGAGAGAAATGGCGGAAGAAATTGGAATCAGAGCTTTTGGTGGCGGACGACTGACTGGGCGTAACTGTTCATCTTTGCTTCCATTTTGTTTCAAAACTTCACCTGTAGGCTGAGATAATTCAGGGACGGTCTTTGAATGACCTGGTTTGGAATCGTTTGACAAGGCTTTAATTGGTCCGGACATTTGCCCCGTGCTTTCACTGTCGGCTTCCGTTGTTTGTGTGGTATCTTTAATCCCTGAGATGGACGCTCTCTTGAATTGTTTATGGACCATTTTTACCAGATTCGCAAATTCATTCCCAGGTGGTTTTGCTTCTTCAGATGACCCTGTAGCATCACCAGCATCAGTAGAATCTTGATTCGCCTTGGACAAAGCCTTGAGAGGCGCTAACCATTTACTTTTATACTTGGTCTCCCCGCGCAACGCCTCCTTCGTTGCTTTCGCTTCCACCGCCTTCAATTCGGTCGTCAGATTCGACGCGAGGAGGTTCGAATTTGGGCCCTGCAGCTGCTCGCACAGTTTCCCTAACTCAACCTGCTTCTTCCTAAGCCGTCTGTACTCCATCTTAAAGATCGGGGATTGATTCCCGCTGCGAAGGCGACTCTCGAATTCCGATTCCTTGCTGCTGCACTGACGCTTGCTACGCGCAATGTCCACTAGAGCGACGCGCATTTCGTTCTTGATGCGGAAGAGTTCTTTGAGTTGCGCTTCGCTCAATTCATTGATGTCTCTGTGCTTCTGAAGCAGGCGGTCCTCCTCGTACTTATTCCTGAGGTTGAGTCGATCAAAGGAACGGCTGCTGTTCTGACGTAAGGAACTCAATCTCTCCACAGCCGTCTGAAACTGTCGGGATTTCCGCGTGATGATTGGTGTTCTGACCATGACGTCACTCTGCTGTATCGTCGTCGTAGTCATGGTGATGAGGTTGCTAGGTGGTCCCGTTGGCCAAACCCAAAATCAACGAAGGCGATTCTGCACAGATTAAAAAGAAGAGAGACAAGAGTATTATGATTATGTTTAATGTTTGATAAACATGTTTCTTTGGGGCTGGAATGGGGGGGGGGGGTGGTGGAGGGAGAGTATCAAAGAACAGTGGGGGAGGGGAGTATGAACTCTCCTCCCAGTCAACTTTGAATGTCCACGACAATGCCGAAATAATTTTATCCGGAAATTAGTAAATCATTTGACTTTATCATGTTTGCTGTAAAGCCTGTACATGTACAGCCCTCGAGACCAATATATGTCAGTCTTGTGGCCTGGGCCTTCTTACACATTTTCATGAGACCGAGTCATGGGATGTCGGTCTACTGGTCCGTTTCTTTCCAACATTACACTCATGAACAAAAAACAAAAGATTCGTGGACCTCTGAAGTATAATGCAACTGACAATCACTTTTCAAGTCTGTTTTGAAGTTTTTTTCATAGTTAATGACGATCAGCATTTCCACAAAATATGCTATTATCTCTTTTCTCCAATACCATGAAAACGGTGTTGGATTCACTACTGTGGTAGACTTCTGTTTGATAACAACTTCTTCTTCTTTCTTTGTTTAAATCTTTCATTGAACGAATCGCTGAATGAAAGTTTTTGGATAAATGACGTATTAGTAATAGGCTAGAAGGCCAAAACATTCTTCAAACATAGGATTACATGGTCCATGAAACACATTCAATACATTCCATTAGATGAAATGGGACAAAGTAAACAAAATGCCAACGTACTCCGTACATATATTTTATATATTTTAATGTGTACAGATGTATGAGCTACGTACAATACTAAACACTGCAAAAGTGTTCGGTATAAACAAACAAACAAGGAAAAAACTGCCCAACATGAATGTGTCTGAAATGATTTGGGACAATTTTATTATATGCCCCAGCTTGGGTAATTTCTGCTCATTTTTTTGGGGTAAGAAGTGATCGTAACTGAGCAAACACATTGTCCAAGTTGGGCATATAGGGGCGGATCTAGGGGGGGGTGTTTCGGCGGTTTAACCCCCCCCCCCCCTTGGGCGGCCAAGTGAAAAAGAAAAAAAGTAAAACAATAAAACGGCGCGACTTTTGGAAAAATTTGGTCAACCCCCCCCCCCCCCCCCCCCCCCCCCCCCCCCCCCTTGGCAAAAAGCTAGATCCGCCCCTGGCATATAGTTGCCCCCAAACTATGGTCAGACACAATTATTACGCCCATGTAGCACATTTCTACCCGATATGTTTTATACAAGATACAAAGTCTAGCCTGATTTACCAAATGGGATGATCATCATCGTTGAAGGATGGCAAAGAAAAGAAGAGACGAACTTAGTTTAATAAACTTGAAGATCTCCTTCGCCCGAAAGTATACCACAACTCCACAAGAGGACACTGGTATGTCAAAAACGGCATGAAAATACAAAGAAGGACAACTGGCTGTTGCTTCGAGTGTCGCTAAACCACACTGTAGATTTATACAACGGTGTCATATAGCATTTACAAAGCAAGCTTGTGGTACAGTTGAGTTGGAATCCAGTCGACTCCGTGCCCAGATTGTGAATATCACAAAATCATCTTCCCGTCTTCAAAGCCGCTAGCATCCACTTCGAAAATATCATAAAATCACCTTCCCTCTCACAAAGTCAAGAAGATAAATGACAGATATAGACAGCATAAGCCTCGCATTATCATTAGTTCTCTATTCATGGATTGGTAGTCAAAACTCCACATAGCACTCCTGTCATATAAAGTTTGACAGCGAACTTACTCGAACATAAAACGTTGACCCGAGAATACCTTTTATGATTACCGCTGCCATGGCAACATAGTCCGTGGGTGGTGTCGTATTTTGAGGGTCCCATTCAGGTTTTGGGACATGCATCGCTATCTATGCGATTTTGGCATCGCGAAGAGATTTATTGAATTGTATAGAATTTTGCAGGATTAGTAGAGATATTAAATAAGTTTTATTCTCGGTTTGAGTTAAGTATATTACAGTGACAAAAAAAGAAATATTGAAAATGACAAAAGTGACCTTGGATTAACTATGAATATAACCCAATTTGTGAGTTACCCCTCCACAGGAATCTGAATTGGACGACAAAATCGTTAGGCGAAGACATGATGCTCTACATTTTGAACGGCATTGACAAAATTGTCAAAATGGATAGCAGTTGAGCACTACTCAAAATGATGATACAGAAACTTGTGATTGGTTGATTTACTGCGATTATTGAAATAACAAATAGAGATCAGTTGCGATCACGTGATTGAACGAAGAATAAGATTAATCGCACATCAGCAGACGACAAGCGTGATCGAATTAATGGGTATCGATTGCAAGTCAATCAAATTAATGGTTTCGCCAATATATGCTTATCGGATAGATCTATAGATAAATGAGATTTCAATTATCGCGTGATAAGAAATGGTGTTATTATCACGTATCTGTCGGGATTCGAAGATATCTATGTGATTTACCGAGATTATTATCTTTCATCGTATGAGGATACATGTATTTGATATTAAAAACAAACTTCAATATGATGGCGAAAAGTCAATATTCATGATTAAAAAGTGTGCAGTGTGCAAAAATTATGTCGTAATAATTGAGATGATAATAACCATGAGTTAGATACTTAAATCAGCCAAAGCGTATAAAAAGTCACAATTTTGCCTATTTGTAGCATACGCATAATGCTTAAAGGTAAAGACCAGTATTGGAAACGCCCCAATTTCAAAAATGAAATGGAAGCTCTCATTACCAATCGTGTGAAAGAATATGTTTTGACTAATACATGATGATAAAAAAATTGCCGGGAAACCGCCTACTTATTCATATATTTGGTAAATTTGTTTCTCTCATGGACTGTGAGAGATATAGGGTAGTCCCATATACATCTTTCTGTGTATAGTGCTTGTAACTTTACGAAGAATGGGCCAAATTTCTTATCATTTTGATGATTCCAGAACCTTGCAGATGCTAGATGCTAGATGATCAACCTTTTCTGATCGATTCCACAACGTTTCTTTCACAGATGCAATCGCATGACCATTACTGGTCTTTACCTTTAAGCATCAATTCGACATATTGTCATTGTAGGTCTACGAATGGAAGAAGAGCATTAAAGAATGTGACACTGAAATACCCCGATGATATTCACGGGAGGGGTGGGGTCATCATGTGCACGTTAATCTAGAACATCTTCGAGTTCGGCTGTTATTGATTACATAATAATCATAAACAGACGGCTAGTTAGTACGTGTCAAAAGCTTCACTTAGTCTTTAAATATCTTTCAGAACTACGAATACAGACCAGGGTCCCGTCTTACAAAGAGTTGCGATTGGTCCAAATCAATCGCAAGTCCTTTAATCAATCTCAAGGTTGTAATCTCCTATCTCTTATGTACATAGTTGCGACTGATTTGCGATTGATATCAACTCTTTGTAATACAGGGCATAGAATAGTTCAAGTCATTGAGAGGGGCACGGGGGTGGCATCAATCTCCCGAGACATGCTAGGTGGATGCAAATGTGAAATAAAAAGGTCATCCGATTATGGGATGGGTGGGGGAGGGGTCGCGTTCCTATCTTCACCCCTCCCCCCCCCCCTCTCTCTCTCTCTCTCTCTACTCTACTCTTTTTTTCTCCCCTCTCTTTTTTCTCCCCCCTTCTTGTTCCTGTCCAGTCATTAAATGGTGGCGGGCACGAGCCCCCGTAACCCCCTGTTCCTACGCTATTGGTTCTATTTTCTCAGCAGGTGTTCGAGATGGTTTGATAAGGAAATACGGAAAGAGGAAAAGGAGATGGAGAGGTCGGTCATTCACTCGACCTTTGTCTGATTCCGAGGGGGTGTATCATTTTTTTAAATCGAAGCCTCCAGGGACATTGACAAGTGACAAAAATATGTGACAAATCTGTTGATAACCAATCAGAAGCGAGGATGTCAGTAGCTTATAACAAAAACTGTCATGTTTCACTGATGAAAAGTTTTGTGAAACGCCCCCAGCGTATGTACGCGGTGTGTGCTGTCAACAGGAGGACAGGGATCATGGGTGAGGATACAAGATGGTACGAAAGTTTAACCCCTACTCATCCATGAGTTCGTCACATCTTCAAAAAACTTCACAAACTTTGCTTTAAATGCCCACTGCACTACTTATAGCTACTTGCGCCCTCTTTCTTATGTTAATTGAGAGCTTATTTGATGAGATAACCACATGTCAGTTACCATACAGGGAGGTCTAATCCCTCCTGGCCAAACAGGTGCAGTGGGGGCTTTAAGACACATTCAACGGCAATCATATGCCAAATTTTACAATGACAAGGGGATAAATCGAAGTTTGATGAAGAAAGATAAATTTTCAAAAGGATGATCAATAAATCAAATCAAATCAAAATCAAATCAAGTGTTTCTTTGTGAGATATGAGTGATTAATATCAGCAATAGTGAATAGAGCATTCTTCATGCGAGTATACAGCCCTATTCCGTTCCTGCTACTACAGCTAGTTGGAGGTTGGCGACACGACCCCCTCAGAAACCCGATTGGCATACCTAAAATAAAAATGAAATTATGCCCCTTTTGTACATAACAACTTGGATACACCATTGAATAAAGCTCTAAAACCCTAAGACTAATCATGAACAAAGTTCAGTCACATTATATATGCATGTATATAATGGTAGAACATAATAAAAATCTAATATTTGTTAAACAAATAAGAGTTCGAAACACACACGGCAATTACATGTGTATTTATAGAGCAATGCCGAAATATGTATGTGTATATGCGACAACTATTGTGGGCAAACATAATATAAAATAGCGACTGGGCCTAATGATTTTAAAACGGTATATTTGTTTTCCTGTAAAAAAAATAGGCCAAATGAAGAATGCATTATAGGGAAAGAAATATAAAACTGAGCTACGAAATCAGCCACTAGCAAGGATTTGCATGCATCACCACAGTAGAAGTTTGCTAAGTACATGCATGTTAATGTTTCTGTGCATGTCGCCTCGCCCCTTCCACTAGGAGAAGATTCCTCAGTTATTTATTCATTTCTGAATTCGCCTCTGAACAAATTAAGCAATAAAAAAGATATTCAATAATGAGGTAATAATAAAAGACATTAGTATCCAATTCTTACCGCGAAAGCTCCGAACCACCATGTCATCCATTCAAACTGTGTGTGTATGCAAGCTAAAGGAGAAAAGCTTTTTGATTTTCAAAGATAGTAATCAATTTTGACTATCAAATCATTCTACGAATCTTCCTCTTCAAAAGTCCTCACAAACTCGGCCAAGTAACCCGGATCGGTAACGTTTCCAATACAGCTCCCCCGCATATAGTAGTAGAATTCACCCAAACAATTCCCTTCAAGGTAAGTGCCCGCAAACAAAGCATCATATCTCCTGTACCAGCTCAAGTGGTCAATTAAGTGTTTTTTAATTGGGCTAAATGATTACAAAATTCGCTCTGGTCTACTTTCCGGTGAACTTTAGACAGCAGAGTCTGCCCCGTATCTGTGGCGTAGCTCGCTCAAGACAAACGTGTCAACGAAGTGTGTCACTTTAGCTACTTTGACACGTACGAGGAGAAAGATGAGACGAGAATTTACAAAGGTCTGAGCCTAGAGAGGTTCACCGGTGGCCGAATGACGAACCCGCTGGGGACGATTCGACGTGAAGGGCGTGATGGTATGCTTATAAACATCACAAACGCGGTCATAGGTCATGAAAATCATTTTTCAATCCTGTCACTCATAATGTCTGGCAGCCTCTCCCTCCCATCCCCACCTCATATTACTCTCTCTCTCCCTCTCTCTGTCTCTCCTCCCAACTATGTTGTTCTCATATTTTTGTAAATGTATGTCACAGACCGAGATCACGTCACTCATCACACATGTCATTCACCTTTCGAAAAACATCGCTGATGAATAAAACCTAAAATGTTTCAAGGACTCTTCAGGGATCATCCCAATCGTACCCCGCCCAAATAAACAAGATAATAAATCTTGCTCAAGAGGACACAGAATTTCATATCTTTCATGGAAACTGCTTCAACGTATTGTGTTGGTATGGTATTGTATGGTTATGTTGTTGTTTGTGAGGTGTGTGTGGTGCGTATATACACCGTGCAAATAATACAATTGCCCTACGTTACTCCTCTATTCAAGAAATATTTTGAACCTGAAAATATTATGTCAAGGATGCAACATCGGAGACACTTCTTTGCTAAAGTTCAGTCACAAAGCATAAAACTGGAGACCCACTTGACTTGTTAGTATCCAACTCGATAAAATCATATATCACCGTTACCAAGGAAACAAAACGCAGGGTCGTGGTCGCGTTGAGTCGGCCAAACACGAGTCAGCTTCATCCTGGTCGTGGCGTATGATACGAATGTACCCAGAATACACCATTTAGGACAAACATTGTCAGTCATTTTTCTTGTATTTGTTCAGCTTAACTCGGACGGAATGTCGAGAGCTCTTCACAATTCTAAATTGAATTGG
Organism: Strongylocentrotus droebachiensis; assembly: GCA_035222895.1. Taxonomy (NCBI): domain Eukaryota; kingdom Metazoa; phylum Echinodermata; class Echinoidea; order Camarodonta; family Strongylocentrotidae; genus Strongylocentrotus; species Strongylocentrotus droebachiensis. The sequence continues at coordinate 46,051 of JAVYIG010013498.1, forward strand.
TTGCTATATGCATGGAGGAGAGAGCTAGAGCGAGTCAAAATGTTTGTCCTGTGTTTCATTGAATTTTTCTGTCTTTTTTTGTCCTTCTTTTTCTTTTCCTCTGCCATTTTCTAAGAAATAATACGAGTGTTTCTGCTCTATGGTCATCATTTTCCTCGCCATGTTTGACTAATTATTTCATCTCCATGTCATTTTCTCTTTTTTTGGTCACCGTATGATTGCACTTTCTTCCTCTTTCTCTTCTTTTTTACCTTTTGCCCTTTAATTGACTTTCCATCTTTTCTTTTTTTTCTTCCAATTTTTCCTCGCTTCCTTTTCATTTCTTGTCAGCCATTCATCCCCTGATCATTTCCTCTCAAATTTGCTTTGTTTATTTGCCTAGAAACTTGGCAAAACTGAAAGAATTATTCATAATTCCCTTCTGATAGTACGCGTTAGAAATGGGAAGAAAAAATGACCGCGTTGATCAATCGTCTACGTCATAAATTCAAATAACATAATTATTAAAGAGTCTTCTACCTTCTTCATCGTCCAAAATGGAAACTGGTTACGTATAGTAAGTTTAATTAAGTATCTATTTGGGCCTATAGTCGTGCTAATCAAATGTTATTTGAACGCAAATATTTGATCACGATAACGGCCGGTGGTGCCGATCGATTCTCCCACTAGCTTTCTAAATCACGCGCCTGGACGATTATATTGAGTATATTTTAATGAATTAGCTGATGTAATTAACACCGTGAAAAGGGTAATGTTATACAATGGTGATTTAACAGACAGCGTGTTTTTCCTCACTGATATTTAGCCAAACTCTTTCCATTTATCAAGAGAGGACAATGAGAAATTGTGCTATGAAATATCTTCAGTTCAGCATTTTGACGTATTAATACGAACATTTACTATATCAA
>JAVYIG010013499.1:0-46947 GCA_035222895.1 Strongylocentrotus droebachiensis
CCTTGGGTTTCAGGGGGGGGGGGGCATGTGCTGGTTGTACCCCCCCCCCCCCCCCCCCCCCCACCCCCACTTCGGCAAATGGATGTGACCTCTTAGGGTAAAACCATGTCACAGAGTAAGCATACAGTATTCCATAACATTGGCAGACCTGCGTAAGGTTAACCAACACCCCATGACATTTGTGGGTCACCGGCTTTCTTCATCAATCCTACTCATGCTTATCGTTTGAGGATGACGCAAGTTCTAGTTCATTGTGAATGCAGAACTGCAAAACTTTCCTCAGTGGGAAAGCCCTAGCTGCTATCAAGTTTGTAAACATGGAACATCGGAGGATTAATTGAACAAATAGTAATGTGAAGGAGAGGGTTGTTGTACAGAATGACTACTGGTAATATGTATTGGAATCATCTCTTGCTCATGTTTTTGTCCTGTTCCTGTTCTTTTTCCCTCTTCCTCTTTTTTCCTTTTCCTTTCTTTCCTTTTCCTTTTCCCTTTCTTTCTTTCTCCCCTATCTATACTCCTCTTTATTTCTTTCTTTCTTTCTTTCTCTGTGTTTGTCTCTCTCATACCTATACTCTTCCTCTTTCTCTCCATATACTCTTCCTCTTTCTCTCTTCCTCTTTCTCTCCTTACCCTTTCTCTCCTTACCCTTTTCTCCTCTGCCCCTTTATATTTCTCATTCTTTGTCTTCCTCATTCTCTTCCTCGATCTATTATTTCTTTCTTTCATCCCATTCCTATCTATTTCTTCCTCCCTATTTCTGTCTTTCTCTTCCTCCCTCTCTCTTCCCTCTCTCTCTTTCTCCCTCACTTACCGGTATCTTTATCCATTATCTTTTTCCCAACCCTCCTTTTTTTCCCCACCCTCTTTCTTTTGTTCTCTCTCTTTCATTCTCTTTCTTGCTCTCTCTCCCTTTCTTGCTCCCCCTCCCTCCCTCTCTCTCTCTCTCTCTCTCTCTCTCTCTCTCTCTCTCTCTCTCACTCTCACTCACTCTCCTCTCCCCATCTTGAATTTTTTTTACTTTCATAAATCTTTGATCCTTTCTGCGAAAATCTCAATATACTGGTTATTTAGAACAATCTACTTGTTACTGTAGCCATATTTAGCTTTCATTGCTTACCTGTTACCTTCTATGGTTATTATATTACTTTTGGGATGACTTTTTCTCTGAAACGGGTATCGAAATTTGAAGTGTTTTGGTAAAGGACTGTCATCAACCCCTTTTACACAAAATTTTACTCGCAATACCTCTTTCACACTGGATAAAATTCAGCAGCTTGCACCCAGGTGCACCCATTGAAATTTTGTAGTATGATATCTGCCCCTGATGAAAACACTGCTTCAAATTTGAGTCAAAGTTATCCAATACTGAAAAACTTCGTACAAATTTCATGATTATCATGGCAACAAACTATCAGGAATTCCCAAAACTCTTTGTATAGTGTCACTTGTGATTCACTTGTATCTACACTTCAAACTTTCGCACATTTGAACTGATTGCAAAGTTTGCGGAACATTTCATATGCACATATGTTTCTGGGTTTTATTGCAGTAGTTTCTGTAGTCTGAATGGTTGGTAGAAGAAATTAATTAGGATACATACCCACCTCTTTCTACCCGTGAATAATTGAGTGGACAACAGATAAATTGGGTATGAAAGGGGTGCTAGTTAGAGAGTGGAATATAAATAGAAGCCGGCCATCATCATGCTTCATTCATTAAGGGGTCCCATCTTGATACATGGGTTAACCGAGAAAACGTAATGAAAAAGGTCGCCGTGAATGTCACTTTATTCTCAGAATTCGACTCTTTAGTAGTACGGTATATAGAGGAGTTTCATTTCATCGTAAAGTGAATGGGTCAGGAAGAATTCTTAATGCAGGCCTTTTAACAATTTCAAATGGGGTCCAGAGTGCAATTTATAACGGTCTTCTGTGCGTGGCCCTGTTTAAGATATTGGGGGGGGGGGGGGGGGCATTCAGTTTGAAATTTGGGAGTCCTTGTTTGATAGTGTCCAGCCGTGCTACTTTGCTTTACAATCATTGCTTGCGGTTCGATGCAATGCTCTAAAATGATAATGGTGTTTTCATCTTTCTTTTTCTTTCTTTCTTAAAGGTATAGACCAGTTGTGGAAACACCTCCGTCTCAAAAAATGAAATTGAAGCTCTTATTACCAATCATGTGAAAGAATATGTTTTGACTAATGGGTGATGAAACAAATTTTGCCGGGAAACGGCCTACTAATTGATATATTTGGTAAATTATCATATCGATCCGGCCTGGCTAGATATTGTAAATGCACTTCAACATTGAACATTTGGGTATATATTTCTGCTTTTTTGCGAATTTAGGTTGAAGTATTGCCATCTAAACCTCTGAAGGCAATATTTAAACAATATTGAATGGATATTTTGCACCCAAAACCCTTGAACAGCAATTTTACCACTACCAGCCTTTGCCTTTAACATGTATACTATCCATTGGTGGTAAATAGGGGCTGCAAGTACTTGAAGTGTTTGTATATGATACTGTGTCTGCGATTAAAGAGATACATGTACATATACACGTAGGCTAGGAGCTCAATATTGTAAGAATATGAGAATATGTAGTAATGTTTTTGCAGGGACCTGTGAAGTTGTAAACTTTTATGTGAAAAGTAAAAGAAAACTTTTCTGTATTAGATAAAATGTTAGTGTAAATGTATTGGCTGGGGAACTTTCATGTGGTATACAGAATAGTCAGCAGATGCATCTTTCCTTCTGGAGAAATTCAGAGCATTACCCCATGAATTCAATGTGTCCCATTTAACATAAATTACATTTAGAGAGCAAGAGAGGCTTTTACATCAGTGCTAAATAGTATGAATTACACACCCTTGTAGTTCTCATTAGCAGACATTTTTAAAGTTAAATGATTTCATATTATATCTAACTGGTTTAATGCACAGCTGTATCAGTGATATTACGGTTGAGTTGAAAATGACATTGTGCAATACTGACCTTGGGATAGTCCAGTTTGTACAGGTTTTTCTCTCTCTATTGACCCAAAATTCACTCTATGAATCATGCTCCAAAATCACATGCTTAGGAAGTTATCGAAAATTGAGGATTTTATGACTTTTGCTATTCTTTGTCTCCAGTTTGTGGTTTTCCTCGTCAGCTGCGGCCCATTTATTATTCTAACCCTTAACGTCTATTGTATGAACTGTCAAGTGTATAGGAATGTTAGGTAAACACTTGTATCATCCTGTCCGATTTATCTCTGACTCATCTAAAGCGCAATGACAGCTAGCCCAGCACTACCTGAATTATTAGATCATCATTATTTGTCTGCCCAAATATGATATGGAATTGGACAAAGAAAGGGGTTTCCTCAGATTTTGATGCGGAAAATATGAGTAATGCCATAATTAACCCAACATGAAACCCTCAAATATAAGATTTGTGAATGAAGGGAGAAATGACGTTGTGTTTGAACAGGAAGTACTACCATACCACCAACATCTGAATGTAATATTTTGATATGTCATAACTCAAATTAGAAGATAGGGACAAATGTTGGAAAATTTCTTTCTTGTTTTTATTTTGTTATATTTATGTTCAATATGTGATTGTATATTTAGTTTCAGTTAATTCATTTTATGTACTAAGTTGTTATGCTCTCTCTCCTCCTTCCTCTCTCTCTCTCTCTCTCTCTCTCTCTCTCTCTCTCTCTCTCCCCTCTCTCTCTCTCTCTTTCTCCCTCTCTTTCTCTCTCTCTCTCTCCCTCTCCCTTTCTCTCTATCCATCCTCTCTCCCCTTCTCCCTCCCTCCCACCATCTCTCCCCTCTCTGTAAAAGATACAATCCGACAGCCCCCCCCCAAAAAAAAAAAACCACATTGCTTAGATATAACTTTCAATATTTAAGCAATAGAAACAGTAAACAATTATGTCATATCTGTACTGAAGTAAAAAAAAAAAGGGAAATCTTATATGTAGTTCATGTCTGCAATTATGTTTATATAAGCAAGCATAGAAGGACCGTGATCCATTGCACAACAATAAAGCAGAGCAGGGTGCAACAACTATAAAAGTAGTTGTGGAGAATGTGGTTTTTCACATGATTAACTTTTGGGTTTTAATTGGCGCTTACTTTTTTATGAGTTCAAATGTTTTAATTTTTAGTCTATTCATTGTAGATTAAAAATAACTTCTGGGTTTAATGACCAATGTATGGGAATCTTTAATTTATCTGTTGCTCATGTTTTGTCCTGTTCCTGTTCTTTTCCCCTCTTTCTTTCCTTTTCCTTTCTTTCCTTTTCCTTTCTTTCCTTTTCCCTTTCTTTCTTTTTTTCTCCCCTATCTATACTCCTTTTTCTTTGTGGTTTTTCACATGATTAACTTCTGGGTTTTAATTGGCGCTTACTTTTTTATGAGTTCAAATGTTTCAATTTTAGTCTATTCATTGTAGATTAAAATATAACTTCTCGGTTTCAATGACCTGTTAATTGTTACGAGTCCAAATATTTATATTTGTAGTCAATTCATTGTGGAGTAAAAAATAACTTCTAGGTTTCAATGGTCGCTTAATTGTTACGAGACCAAATGTTTATATTTTAAGTCTATTCTTTGTAGAGTAAAAATGCAAATGGTCAGCTGATTGTAGGTGAAGAGATTGAAAAGGATGTGGTAAATAGTATGAAGTATGAATTGTTCAGGGATATATTTTTTTTTAAGGGGGGGGGGGGGGATGGGGGCATTCAGCCGGTGCCCATTTTCAAACCCCAGGTGCACAACCATGACAAAATGTTACCTCCTGCGCCGCCGGAAAAAAATGTGATACGGATAAAATGTAATACATTTTCTTTTTTCTTCTGATTCCCAGACAATCACAATTGAATCCCAGCGCACCCCCTCCCCCTCCCTCCTTTTTAGCATTCAGGGGCAGATCCAGGATCTCAGATCTAGCTGTCCCATGATAGAGTTTTATGACCAGACATTTAATTGGCTTTTAGATGTTAATTTACCATTAGGTATAAACAAATGACAAAATCTAAATGTTTGCATGCATGTTTATCATATTGTTATAATTACATCCCATGTAATGATGCATTATGAAACATTTTCCCCAAGTTATTTTTATACTCTGTTTTAAGTATTCATATTTATTGAACTATTGCACAGTCTACAAATAGTGTGAACATTTATTGTATCACTCTCCCATTTTAATGAGCCCTTTAGTGTATTATCGGCTAGAATAATTTCATTGGTTTAGAGCCTGAAAGGCATTATAAACAATCCATTAAAAAAACTTTACAAAACATCTTCTCTCTCTTTTAATGCATAATTCATTTTAAGACCACAGCTCTCATACAACAATGAAATCACCCTCCCCCCCCCCTTTTTTTTCTAAGCATATGTTATTATTACTTCTGCACCTTGTGAATTCAATTGTCAAGCCTTATTGACTTTTACGGATGCACCATTTCCCATTTGTACTATGGTTTATACTTTCACATTTTCTTCATATTTTGAATTCTATTACATCAATTTATACGTAATTTCGATATTGTTATCCGTTATGATATTCCATATTTAATCATAAGAACACAAATATATATATTGAAATTGGAAACAAGTATTAGTCTTTTTTATCACGTCTTAAAAACACAATTCTATATATAGCTATAGGTCCATGTCAAAAGTTTGGGGACATGTTGAAAGTCATCTCCCTCGTAAGTACTATGGATTTACAACAGGTATTTCCCCCGGCCTTAATGTGATATATCCTGATACGATTGCTACCTGATGCAATAGTATGGCTCTGTTCCACATCAAATCTCCTAATCCTGGAGGTTAGAATTGAGCAAACCTCCATCTCTCTCTCTGACCACAGCAGGGTACAAGCATTGCCAATTTGACTTATGCGGGGAACCGTGGTGATTAGCCATTTAGCGACGCAAACATTTGGTTGGCAGATTCCCGTGTTTTGAAATAGCGTTATGGAAAAAGTAGGTGTGATGGAAAATTTTGAGATTTGTTTAGAGGTACTTGTGATGACATGTATTTTCTCTGCCTAACTCTGTGGTTCAAAACTTTCCATGTTTAAAATTTCTGTTTTCTTTTTTCTATTCCCTGCCCTTTTCCCCCATTTTTCGTACATCCATCTGTCTCCAACTTTTTCTCTCTCTTTCTCTCTCTCTCTCTTTTGCTGTCTCTCTCTTACTTTCTTTTGTTCTCTTGTTCTTTCTCCTTCTCTCTCTTTATTTTTATTTTTTTTCTTTAAATCATTTATGTTTTAATGACCTTTTTTCTCTTTGTCTCTCTCTCTCTCTCTCTCTCTCTTTCCTTCTATCTATCTTTCCCCTCTTTCTGTCTTTATTTCTCTTGTTAATAATGATGATGATAATGATAACGATGATAATAATATTAATAATAGTAGTAATAATGATAATAATAATCATAATAATAATACTACTAATATTAATGATAACAACAAATGATATAGAGAATTCATAATGTGCTCAAAGTGAGAAAAAAAGTCAGAACATGATAATAAACAATAGTAAGATAAGTAAGAAAATACAAATAGTATCTACTGGAAGCAATTTGGAAGAGATTGGTTTTTATGTCCCTTTTTCCCCCTTCATTTTAATTCTCTCTCTCTCTCTCTCTCTCTCTCTCTCTCTCTCTCTCTTACTCTCTCTCTCTCTCTCTCTCTCTCTTTCTTTCTCTCTCAGTGTCTCCCTCTTTCTTTCTCTCTCAGTCTCTCCTTCTCTCTCAGTCTCTCCTTCTCTCTCTCTCTGACTCTTCTCGATCATGCTGTTCAGAATCTCTGCATGCTCTGTTAACTGTAAGGTTATCAACAAAACATTTAGGTTAGTCCCCAAGATTTCGAACTTGAAATGGGGTTATCGTAATAGATGCCTTTTGGATGGAGTCAACCTCAAAGCCAACGTCACGAGTGAAGGAGATCACAGTACAAAGACCTGTCTTGAATTGCAGTATCATAGCCTGGGGGAGGAAGGGGGAGAGGGAGTTAATGGGACTTGACCCCTGACCCTGACTGACCTTGCATGACCCTGCTGTAGTGTGCAAGTTATTGTTTGTAATTACAGGAGTAAGTGACATATCACAACATGCCTTTGGGGTGTACATAAAGGAAGCTCCTGTTGCCTTCTGGATTAGTCTCTTCCATCGACCCTTTTCCATCACGAACAATTTAAACAAAACAAAAGAAATTCAGAAAAATGAGTATGAATGTGGTAATCCATTCTTTGCCTTTTGTTTGCATTATAAAATTGCGTAGGCCAATAATTGTTTAATACAGAGGGGGTGTCGTGGTCCAATGGATATGTCACCAAACCGTCCTTTGGCAAGACATATTAGGCTACATTTACCACTCTCCAAAGTTTTAAGCGCTATACAAATATGACTATTATTAAAATTAATCATTGTTGGTATGTTTTGTGTCTCGTCCCATCACATTGATCCTCACTGCCTTGTGATTAATTTGATTTATATTTCAATTTGAAAACTATTGGGAGTGTACTTAGATATAGAAACTATGCAAGGAAAACCCTGTTGAAGTTATGGGGGAGGAGGGACTTTCATTACTTTTAACTGTTCCAATATATTTTGAGGCATTATCATGAAAGTGGGTTCTGGTACTGAAACTACACCAAGTTCGCCACAGTGATGGGAAACCTTTAGAGAGCAATTAGACAATTTAAAGAGAAGGGGACCTCAGGCTCAGGAAAGAGGTTGAATGGAGGCACTTGTGAAACAATCTTGTAATGAGAGGTAGAGAGAGAGGGAGAGAGAGGGATAAAGGGAGAGAGAGAGAGAGAGAGAGGGAGAAAGGGAGAAAGAGAGAGAGAGAGGGAGAAAGGGAGAGAGAATGAGAAAGTGAGAGAGAAAAAGAGAGAGAGAGAGAGAGAACAAAAAATAGAGAGAAAGAGAGAGAAAGAAAGAGAGAGAGAAAAAAAAATAGGGAAAGAAAGAGAGAGAGAGAGAAAAAGAAAGAGAGAGGGAGAGAGAGAGAGAAAAAAAGAAAGATAGGGAAAGATAGAGAGAGAGAGAAAGAGAGAGGGAGAGAAAGAAAGATAGGGAAAGAAAGAGAGAGAGAGAGAGAAAAAGAAAGAGAGAGACTAGAGATCAAAGACCTGGGGGAAAAGTTACCCCTGTTCCGTTGAAAAGCGGGACATGCTCTGTCGTGACAGTCGCAGGAGGGGGTGTGATTGACTGGGAGGAGGGTCGAAAGTTAGTTTGGTTCCGACTGGCGTGTCGTCGTCGGTCGGCAGTGTCGCCATCAAATCTAAACCATCTTGACTCCTCGATCCTCCCACTGACAGGCAACACAATCCCTTACTCACATCTTGCGGACCCAACACCATAATGGCACTTTGTTTGGCGGAGCAGGGAGCGGGTGGCGGCCGGCCGGGGCCTACCCCGACCGCCCCAGATACAAGTATCACTTGTTCGCCCATTGACATCCTAGAAGATGAAATCTAATTAGATTAGCCGATGGAAGTAAGGGATATTTAATGGTATTATTTTCCCAAAGTTTTTTCATAAATGAGGTAATGTTTTCATTAGGAGTACCGGTAGCAAATGCAGACGGTGGGAAAAGATTTGCTGAGGACAGGGACGTACAATGGATTGATTGAAGTTGAGCTAGCTCAAAGATTGCTTTCATTATGTGAAGTAGAATTGAAACTATTGTGAGGATTAAGAATGATTGTTTGCAATCACAGCGCCTCTATTTATCAAGTCTAGTTTTTCTCCTTGGCCACTGCCCTTGTCATATGATCCTAAGGGGACAGAGCCAAGTTCAATTAAAGGCAAGCACATTGGAGTATAAGGATTTACTCATTTGACTCTCATTCAGGAAGTTTAAGGTCCAAATCCCTGCTTAATTCTTAATAGCCCAAGCATTTTATTTGCGGTTGGTTTTCTCAACCCAGGTGTTCAGTGGGTACCTGGTATGATTTGTTCTTTGAAAGGCACCATGTTCTGAGGCTGCCAGAGATAACTGAGGCCACCTGACGTAACATCGTGATGTGTTATAAAAGATTATTATCATTATTGTTTTTATTATTGATATTAGAGGAGACATCAGTCCTTTGAGATGTGGATTGAGTACTGAATAAAATTGACCGGATAGCTGTATTTTATATCATCTGGGTAGATTAGCCTAAAATTTTGATTTTAATATGATTTTGTAAAAAATGATGTCAATGATGTTTATATACAGTACAATACCATACCACCACACCCATATCTACGACACCACACATTACCACACCACGCCGTACCATAATACACTATGCCACACTGTACAATATCAACCTGTTAAACCAGACCACACCACACTTTACCACACCATACTTTACCATACCATACCTCACCAAAGCACACCGCACAATACCATACCATACCACATCACACTATACCTCACCATACTGCACAGTACCACTCCATACCACACCACACCACACTACACCGCAACACACCACACCATACCATACCTCCCCACACCACACTATACCTCACCACACCACACTATACCTCACCACACCACACCACACCACACCTTACCACAACACACCACAACACACCACAACACACCACACCATACCATACCAAACCATGCACACCACACTTTACCACACCATACTTTACCATACCATACCTCACCAAAGCACACCGCACAATACCATACCATACCACATCACACTATACCTCACCATACTGCACAGTACCACACCATACCACACCACACCACACCACACCGCAACACACCACACCATACCTCCCCACACCACACTATATCTCACCACACCACACCATACTACACCACACCCTACCACACCCCACCCCACCTCACTACATTACCCCACAACATTCCATACCACACCATGCATCATCCTTTATCGACAGACAATTATGCCCATCCAATATATTATGTCTTCTCTTTCTCTCTCCAACACAGGGAGACTGCAATCTACGGCAACATCATCTTGACCAAGGGAAATACGTTCAACTAGGGGGCAAGCTGTCAGGATTCACCCCGCCCCAAACTCCGGTCCCCTCTTCCACACCCCCTTCTTCCACACCCCTGCAGTGTTCTCAAGGACATCCATCCCCTGGGGCGACAGACGAGGCACCAATCATGCAGTTTTCCCTACCAATACAAGTGGGTCCTTAAGAGTTGGCAGCTTTTCTCTGTGCTGCTGCTGTGCAGATGTAGTGTATGTATAGTTCTGTTCACACGTGGTTTAAACTTCAAGCTAGCGAAGGCTGAAAGTTTTAAACGACCCACTAAAAATGAAAAGGAATCGCACAGGACCAAAACAATGAATGTCCAAAGTTTTAATTGATATGAGCAAGCTTTCGTTGTATCTAAATTGCAAGTCGGTGAAACCTCAAACGGAACCTTCACGGTTTTTAAACTTCAAGTTTGCGAAGGCTGAAAGTTTTAAATGACCCACTAAAAAAGACAAGGAATCGCTCAGGACCAAAACAATGATTGTCCAAAGCTTTTAAACGAGTTGAGCAAGCTTTCCTTGTATCTAAATTTACAAGTCAGTGAAACCTCAAAGTTCTTTGCTTATGCACTGCATGTATAATGTCAAGTTAAGACCCCAACTGCTCTTAGTTATCAATAAGATTTCTTGTGATTTATAACCTTAAGTTTCAAAACTATGAATGAATCCCCATGGCCCTTGACTACAGGATAACCCAAAATTTTAAAACTAGGTGCTAAACTTTAGCATGCGGACTCTCTTGTGTGAACATACCGGTAGCTTATGTATTAATGGGCAGGATTAAATAATCTGAATCCTCAAGTAATACCTTTGTAATGGGTAATGACAGAACATAGAGGGCTGGGTGACCCAGGCAATGAAACATCGGTGAAGGAAAATTTGAAGCGGAGTAGCCGTGAGAAAAATGATAACACTACTTTGGGACCAAGTTTTTGTAAACAAAGATGGTTGTAATGGAAAAAAAGTGTTACTAAAATCATTGGAATACTGCCAGGTTAGAATTGCATGGCCAGTTGCGCTGGTTGCGTTGATGACTTGTCAACATCATGATATGATGGAGTACTGGTGATACAAGGAAAAAAAATTGCATTGTGATTTTAAAGACTTTCCAAAAGTTCTGTGGAATGGTTAAATATGTAGTAAACAAATGTAATTGTGTATTATGAGGTTTTTAAACCATCAAAATGATAGAAAATTGATTTTAGTGAAAATTTAACATATGGTTAGAGCACTGCACAGGAATATGGGTATATGGGACTCCATACGTTTAACTACATGAATACCTAAGCTTTATTGGAATACAAGGGTACTTCAATACTCAAGAGCAATCTTTATCACTTGAAATTATACTATGACGTTCGTCCACATAGGAATTTGGGAAAAAAAAAAGAAAGTAGCTTGTTTTCTTTTTACCCATGTCTGAATTTAACCTCTTAGTAAATTTTGCCTGGAGAAAGCAAGAATGCATGGATAAAAGTACTTTAACATTGAAGAAAATGTTGTGATCCAAGCAAATTCTGTTAACTTCTTATAATTCTAAATTGAAATACTTGTATAAGAGTGCTTGAGATACTGTATGGCAAAACATGTGGGCACGGAGAATGACTGCGTAACTGATCACATGTGCTTTCACATTACTGTTCAAGTATGTCGACTGTGACGTGATTATCCTCTCAAGATACAAAATAACATATCTTGTTATTGTAAAGATGTTGTAAAAGAAAGAAGGCAAGAAAACAAGGAGAAAAGAAATTTAACATTGAAGAAAATGTAGTGCTCTAAGCAAATTCTATCAATTTCTTATAATTCTAAATTGTAACACTTGTATAAGAGTGCTTGAAATACTGTATGGCATGGCATGTGGGCACGGAGAAGGACTGCGTAACAGATCACATGTGCATTCACGTTATTGTACAAGTATGTCGACTGCGACGTAATTATCCTCTCAAGGTACAAAATAACATATCTTGCTATTTTCTTGATTAAGTACTGTTACAGACATAGTTGAAAAACAAGGAGATGTTGTAAAAGAAAGAAATCCAGCTTACGAAAGTCGTCAAGCATAAATACTTGACTTTGCAAGTGTTATTGGAGTATCCCTCTTATGAAACGAACAACCCACTTATGAAACGAACAACCCACGTCCAATTTTGTCATTACATATCGGTCAAATAATGATATCAATGGTTGATGTGTGTATCTCACTTTTTCACAGTCTTAGGTCATGACTGGAAAGTGAATGTTTATGATTATTAGATTGTTATACAACACCCAAGTAAATCCTTGTCATTTGATTGGAGGATTGTTGGTCACATGATTTTCAATAGATATACTATTCAACGAGCGTGCATTTTTGTTTATATGCAGAATGCGTACCTTACTGCCCTGCGGCGCCTGCGCGTATCACATTGTTATATTAGCAGAAGGCCTGAATCCAACTTTAATTTATCTTTAATCAAGGAGCAAAGCATTTTTTGTTGAAAGATAAACGTTCTATTGGATCTTTTTCGATGTTGTATAAAACACATAATGAATGTTTTTCAATCGTTAAATAGTGCGAATATTTGTATTTGTTGAAAGATAAACGTTAATTCTATTCAACTCGGCTGACGCCTCGTTAAATAGAACGTTAATCGTTCAACTCATGAAAATATTCGCACTATGTAACTCATAAGCATTCATTATTTGTATAATATGATATGTGATTGAAGTGGATTATTTGTTTTTAAATATATTGTACAAGGTGATAAGAAAGCCATCTTGAAGGGCCTTTTTAATGTGACATTGACTGCTGAGAAAACAAAAACTGATTGCTTATTTTCATAACTATGTCAAGAAATCTGAAATAATCACTATTTTTATATTAAATGTACATGAATAATGAGAATGTGTCATGTAGATGTTATATTTTTTAATGAAATCACACATAAGTAGATGATGGTCATTCTCTCTTAAAGGTTTTTCTTTTAGAATTAAGTTGAGTATCGATCATGTGACTGCTTTAATTGTGAAAGAAACTGTGTGGAAGTAATGGGGAGAGGTCGATGATGTAGTACATACAATTGATATATACATATACATAAAATGAGAAGATATTGACTAGATCGTGCTGAAATAAATGCTTTTATACCATTTATGGCATTCCATCATTCTTTGTAATTCCATTTTTTTATACCTCATGTATTTTGAAGAAATAATTGATTAAAATATGTTAACTAAAAAATAGCCTCTATCGATTTAAACTGCCATATTTGTATTTAGAAAGAATTGTATTATTAAAGGTAGGTATATATGGTAATTCAGAATGTATGGGTGTGGATTGGATTTGTTTTGATATTGGAGGATTATGTGTGGATTCATTTTAATTATAAGAAGAAGAGAAGAGGAACATTACTTGTGTAACCAGGATTTGCATGGCGGTCACTGTCCTATACACCCCCATGAATACAGGGTAGTTTACTATTAATCCAAGTTGGTATAACTAGAATCCTTTACTGGCTTTCGTGATATGCATAATTAATAATTATCCTTGCTTATATAGCACTTAAAGCTTACTTTATCAGAAGTCTTTAAGTGCTCTACAATAATGCAGCATAATTACTCTGGCTTTAGCAGTGCAGCTGTTACGCGCGCTGCGTTTCAAGGAATAAATTCCTACCATTATGTTCATCATGCTTTTTAATAGTTCTTTGGTGCAAACATGACCTTTATAGAGGTAATGGTGACCCCCACAGACAATTCAAATTACATGAAAAATATATAATTATAAGAGAACTCCACTTAAACCTTAACTCAAGCCAATGCCTCTTGATAGCTCGGCCAACATTCGCTCTGTGGTCAAGTTTCCTGCACTAAAGGGATTCTTAACTTCAACCCTTGACCCAATACTTTAACCTTTAACCTTTAACCTAACATAACCTAAATCTCAATGACAACCCAAACTTGGAGCCTATAGTTGTACGACACGTGCTGTTGTGACAAACGTTCCATGCTCAATTTTCTACTCTAACCAAAATCCGAACTTCGACCCTTGACCAATCACTTCACCTAAACCTAACCTTAAATCTGTACTATACCTACAATCCAATTTCAACTCTAACCTGACGTTATATCTTTGACCAAATAATGCCCAGTATAAATGTCTGATCACTTTATTGATGAATTAGATCCTATAATTATACCGGTGACGTTTGCTCCATCAGGCTTTATTTTGTCAAAGAGATAAGTTAAAGGTTAGAGTTAAGGTCGAGTTGGGTTGCACGTTAGGTTTAGGGTTAGGGTTAGGTAAATTGTTACCTCCAGTGTCGAAGTTAAGAATTCATGCAGGATTCGTGTAGGATATTGACCGCTGAGCACTTATTGTGTCGTAGAACCTCTATACCACCATCGTCCTGCCCTTCTCAGCTTAGCTCAGCTTAGCCGAGCACACCTCAAAAGTTATCATCTGGGTCTTACCCGTAAACCAAACACCAAGCCCTAGCTGGGAGTGAGTTTGGACAACCGCAGTTGGGTCTCTCTTTATTATGCCATCCGTTGGCGCATTAGTCCCTGGCTCCAACGCTCTGTGTCTGACTTATGTAGGTCAACGACACTCGATCTTACCCCAATCGAGATGGTCTTCTCGATCCCCCAACAAGATGGCTGTGGACATGAGAGTGATATTTAGGTCTGGAGGTTAACTGTACCCTCCACCCCCCCCCCCCCCCTCCCCCAATCCCTTTAATAATTTTTGTTTTTGTTTTTCTGTTGTCTTTGTTTTTGTCTTTATAAATCTAATACACTGTACTTCATTCATTGCGACTTCATTTTCTTCCTCAACAGGATGGCTGCAGGCATCTTGGTATGTCTTCAGATTGACTACCCCTGCCCCTTGCCCCCCCCCCATCCTTTTGGATTTTTGTTTCTCTCTGCTTTTACCTTTGTGAAATATGCGGAAAGACATCATGCATCAACTTTACACCGTTTCCTTTTTGGAAATTGGGTTGTTTTGGGTTTAC
The DNA here is from genome assembly GCA_035222895.1 of Strongylocentrotus droebachiensis. Taxonomy (NCBI): domain Eukaryota; kingdom Metazoa; phylum Echinodermata; class Echinoidea; order Camarodonta; family Strongylocentrotidae; genus Strongylocentrotus; species Strongylocentrotus droebachiensis. Next base: position 15,026 of record JAVYIG010013499.1, read on the forward strand.
TGCTTAATTACTCAAGCTATTTACTACTAACTCTTCTTCGATCTTCTTCCAAGACCTCAAGCTCAGGTATGGAAAAGAGAGAACTGCATGAAAGAAGAGGAACGTACAAAGTTACCATATTTATGAACAGAGGAATAGCTTGAAAAGAATCTGGGCAATTACCCATAACTAAAGAAACCAGAGACCTTGTGTCTTGATGGTCAGTTAGTCAGACCCCACCCACAACAAACCCGGTGTGAGTATTTATCCAGGTAAATCTCCCTGGTTTGATTGGGTTCTTGATCACCCTGGGTTACCTTTTATCCCCATAGTTGGTCCTGTCGAATTGTAGGTCCTGCTAAGAATTGACCTGTAGAAAATTAAAACCACTTGGATAGTTTGAAGAGATGTTAGAGGGGAAGTGGAATAAGTGCTATACAGTGGATACATTTTCTAGGTGTTATAGACCTGCTCACAACACTGATGTCCTTTTGGTTCAGCATTTCATCTTCAATTACCATCCTGTACCCAGGAGAGAATAGGATAGCAATTAGACTGAGAAATCCATTTTTAATAATTTCCTCTCCCTTGCATTCCTGTTGTGTGCCCAGTGCCATCCTTTGGCAGAATGAACTACCCCTCCCCTAATCAATGGAGATAGTGCACATACCAACTGTATGATAATCATAACAACTTACCCTATATACATCCTGTTGAGAATCCATTCAAACCTGTTATTGTTGGATTTTAAATTTCTTTCAAATCAGGAACTGCGTTGTTAATGCCCTTCTGGCTCTAAATGGAGGTAGAGAAGGGTACCAGACCAATCTAGGTTCAATTACCCCTCCACCTAACTACTTCTCCATCTCTAGGCCCTGCCCTGGCACAGTGGGGTCCTGTCTTTGGTGTATTTAAGGGATTTGGGAGATCTAGACATCTGTTTGGAACCAAAAGGGATTTACCTCGTATACCTTAACACACTGTAAACGCCCTTCTGGCCCTATTAAGTAGACATACGCTGTAGAGAAGACATACACTCTCAGCAAACCTCTCCATCTCACAGGTCCCTGCCCTGGCACAGTGGGGTCCTGTCTTGGGTGTATTTAAAGGATTTGGGAAATCTAGACATCTGTTTGGAGCCAGAAGGGATTTAACTCATACACCTTAACACGGTGTTAACACCCTTCAGGCTCTCGATCAGCAGACATACACTCTAGAGGTGGATTTCATACCCGTCTGTCGTTGAATTACCCCCTAAAGGCTAAAACCAACCTCCCCGTCTCTCTGGTCCCTGCTCTGGCCGCACAGTGGGGTCCAGTCTTTGGTGTATTTAATGGATTTTGGAGATCTAGACATCTGTTTGGAGCCAGAAGGGATTTAACTCATATACCTTAACACGATGTTAACACCTTTCTGGTTTTCGATCAGCAGACATACACTGTAAAGGTGGGTACCCAACAAAGTTGAACTACCCCAAAGGCTAAAACCAACCTCCCCCTCTCTATGGTCCCTGCCCTGGCACAGTGGGGTCCTGTCTTTGGTGTATTTAAGGGATTTGGGAGATCTAGACATCTGATTGACGCCAAAAAGGATTTAACTCATATACTTTAACACAGTGTGAACACCCTTTTAGCTCTCAGCAGACATACACTGAGGTGGGTACCATACCCAACCGTCGTTGAATTACTCCTAAAGGCTAAAACCAACTTCTCCGTCTCTCTCTCTGGTCCCTGCCCTGGCACAGTATAGGGTCCTGTCTTTGATGTATTTAAAGGATTTGGGAGATCTAGACATTTGTTTGGAGCCAGAAGGGATTACCTCATAACTTTAAGACAGTGCCAATGCCCTTCTCGCTCTCAGCAGACAAACACTGCGAGAGGTGGGTACCATACCCAACAAGGTTAAATCACCCCTCTACCAACCTCTCAATCTCTCTGGTCCCTGCCCTGGCACAGTGGGGTCCGCTCTTTAATGTATTTAAGGGATTTGAGGAGGCCTAAGATTGGAAGACTGAGATTTACAGGAGCTTGGGTGGGTCAGACTCTTTGGAAGACTCTGGCTGTGTTGGACTCTTGTGGCTTTCTTCCACCAAAGCAGTCATTTTGTCCTCTAGGACAGAAAGAAAATAGAGAAGTTCACCTCCTAAGTTCCCCCTCCAATATAAGGAGGCATTGGACCTTAAAGACCCTTTTTCTACCACATCTTATTCATTGAGCCACAGAACTTCAAAAGAAATGCATCACCCCTCCCCCCTGCATAAACGGGATATTAAATTCTTGAAACCTTATTCCTCTAAAGCAGTCTTTATATTATCAGGGCCCTAGAACTACAAGAGACTACACCTTTACCCCCCCCCCCCCCCACACACACACACATACAAAATAAGGGGGAGTTACATATTTGCATCTTTTGAGTCAGGTTTGCTTTCAAATTTTCCTACAAGAAATGTTTGTTGTCTTAAAGGTAATACAAAGTTTTGGGAAATTTTGAAAATTGGGTGGATAGTGATTCTTTACAATTTTGATATATTTGGATGCCCCTGTGAGTGTATTATAAGCACTCAAAAATTTAGCCCCTAAAACACTTCTGCTTTCGAGAAAAATTGAATATAAAAATTTACTGGTGCTCCCGGTAAATTTGATAAAATTTCAAATAGCGCCTATATACGGCCGTACAATGGTAGCTGCGACCATAAAAATCTCAGAATATGTAGTTGTGACATATAATTTCCAAACGGGAATAGCTAATGGGTCGATTTTAGTCAAGAAACATTGTTTTATAGCTGAATTAATATCTTGACCTTGAGAGGGAGCTATACAACATAAAGAGTTTATTATTTACAATTTCATAAGTTTAGACTCAATTTCAACCGCGACAATGATCACTGTATATTGTAGGATCGCATATGCTTCCAATATGTTCATTTGAACCAAATTCATGACCCCATACCAAAACTTTGTAATACCTTTAACATTATTAAGTCAATGTAGATATCTGCTAGTATGGAAAACAATGCAAGAGCAGAGTACGTCACACACACATTAGCAGCCTCATAATTACTTTTCAAGAGCGGTTTCTTGCTAAAGGGGCAGGACAGTGTAAACCTTTGTATGGAAATCCTCTTTACAAAGATGTTTTCTTAGGACCAATAAACCTAAAATATTGTTTTTGGGCAGGTACATTAGTATGTTTAGAGTAGCCCCTATCCCCACCCCCGCCCCCCAAGAAAAAAAGAAAAGAAAATAAATAGTTAACAGTTGAAAAGTATTTATTAAAAGGTAACACGTTATCTTATTGTGTCGGTGTAGGGGTGCATCAAAAAGTCTACTCACCAGCCACTTTTACCTCACATTCAATAGCATTTAAACTTGCAAGTTATCTTAGAATTACAGTACAGTATTTAAAATTATCAATTTATCCTGGGTAGAAATATTTGAAGCTGATATTTTGAATATAGTATACAAGCTAAAACCAAACACAGCCAGAACAAAATACTTTTTTGAAAATTGGTCCCCCCTAAAGGTATTAAATTCCAACATATTCTATTTTAAGATGATGATGTAACAATCAGTCCTTTGAGAATGTGGTTACATTAAATGATTTGAAGCGAAAGTAATACCCAGTGATGACGTCATTGTTTTGAGTAAACCTTATTGTATGATCAAAAGATGCACTCGTAATTCCCCAAATTTTGTTTAAAACTTGTCTTAGTTTTCCCCAGTTCTCTACCAGCTAAGTGCTTTAGCAAAGCTTAGCATCACGTGCCCTGTTGACGCACACCAAGCTAATTCAAAGAAAGTCATGGACTGGCAAATGTCTCCATCATGAGTTGGCCTCCGGTCTTCTTTCCTGGTAGTTTGTTATTATTCTGTCAAACCCTGGGAAAATCCACTATGATCTTGCGGATAATTAGGGGTCAGTGACAAAGACTCCTGACTAACCCACCTGTTTTGGGCCCTGTTTCCACAATACTTCTGTTCTCCTGCTTGAGCTGTCTTTTTTCACCATGAAGCTGTATGTTGTCCCACTTTGTTCCTTTTCATACAATTAATCACAGTGGTACATTTTATGGTTTACATGGACTCTTATCAGTCGTTGTGCATAAAAGTGTCTGCACTATGAGACTACAATAGAGTGGTGAAGTGTGACGTCATCAAAAAATCTATTTTTAGAATTTCTCAAATTTGTCTTCATTTTCCGAAAGAGCATACAAAATTATGTCCAAACGTCGAAAATCAATTGAATATGTTAAGTATTGGCTGAGATATGACCATCTGAATAAATAAGTTTCCTATAGGAACTCAGTTATTTGCTCTGGTTCATAACAATTAGGATAATTTAATTAACATAATTTTTGATGCTTTTTCAGAAAATGAAGACAAAATTGAAAAGTTCTTAAAGTAGATTTTTATGATGTCACAGCGTCGGTACTCTATAGGCTCTGTATTTTAGCTGATCCTTGCACATCCAGAGACTAACATATCTCTAGGCTCTGCTCAAGGCTTTAGGAATTATAAAGTGTCAAATCAGGATCTGTGCTTGCAGGCCATGCAGTGGTTCATTGGTAAAGACACTTGACTCTCATGCCAGAGATTCTGGGTTCAACCCTAAATCTGTGCCGACATCCTCCGAAAAGGTGTTTACTTTTTATGATAGCTCAGTCAGTAGCTAGATGCAGTGGTCTTGTAATCCGGTGACCGGGTTTGAAACCCAAGGCGATGCGCTAGTGCCCTTTGTTAAGGCATTAATCCTCACTACCAGGTCCCTCGAAGAGGACCTAAAGCCGCCGGTCATCTGGTTGCTTACTTACAAGCATTTATGCTTTCTTAGCAGTCAGGTAAAATAACCATCACAACCAACAATGATTCCTATAGCCCCAGGTGTATAAAACTTGTAACTGGTAATTGTGAGATAATGGCTATTGCATGACCCTCAGGAAAAGCAGTTTTAATACTGATTAGGCTGACTAGGGAAGAAAATACCATATTTTATCAAATAAATGGTCAAACATAGCTTGTTTCAATACTAAACCACCGCCTGTAAGTTCCGTTTTATTGACACACACTGTATAGCCTGAATACCCCAAGGGAAGTTGTTGAACATTAGTTTATTGCGAACATGTCTTCCGCCCACCATTTTCAACGGTACAGTATTAAAATGAAATGATGGGATTGAGGGGCCCTCAGGAAGAGTAGTATTAGTACTGATTAGGCTACCGTGGGTAAATTAGACAATAATTAATTATTGTTGTTGTGATTATTTGTTAGCAATAAGACAAATATTGAAAGAAAGAACTATTTCATTGCCCTATGACATTTCGTCGCTGTTTTCACGAAGTGACGGTAGCGAAAAAAAATTGCATTCACTTTGCGTTACGATTTTCCTCACTACCGTCACTTCGTGAAAACAAGGACGATTTGTAGAATGTCATCGTCCAATAGCAATGGCAAATTAGCATTTTGCTTTTCTGAGAGTTAAAAGCAAATGCAGACCTTTCCCTAGCTAGCATATGTACCTGTTCTAAGCAGTGTGCAAAATAAAAATTAAAAATGTGTCCCCACCCATTTTTGCTGTTGTGTCTCTCCCCCTCATAATTAACATGCAAATGGCACCTGTGATAACTACTCTCTCTCTCTCTCTCTCTCTCTCTCTCTCTCTCTTGTCTTGTTTTCAGGAACTAGAAAGAAGTAGGAGTTCTTCCTAATTTATTTAGTTAAACATATCAATTTCAACCAACACTCATCACAAAACGGATCAATACATACCTATTTATTTCTTAAGATTATGATTTATGAAATATTTTGTTCCAGTTCGATTACTGGTATATATTTATTTTCTTCTAGTAAGATGATTGGGCTTGTCATCTATGTCCTATATCCAAAAGCTTTTGCTCTAATGGGAATTTATAGCTAAGCTACTCCTCCCTCCTTACTGCGTACATGGTATTGTTAATATGATGAGACATTAGTTTTGGCCTTTACCTGATGCTATTTGGGAATCAAGAGCTTTCCATTAAAGCAGATTAAAAGTGGTACTAGAAAATGCAGATCTCAAAGCACAGCAAAATAGCTGTTATTTTCAGGATCCTTGTAGGCTATAGTGAGCAATGTTTTGGAATGATCTACGAGGAAATAAATCTTCTAATTGCTATGGGATTATATTAAGTCGATTTTAATAGAAGCAGAAAAATTTGAGGAAAAGATCAGTGAAAGTTTTAACAAAATCCAATCAGAAATAGGAAATTCATGAATTTTTAAAGTTTTCATCAATGAAACACAAATTGGCGACACTGTGACGTATCATGCAAGCTCCTACGGTAATTTGTTTCTCTCATTTTTCTGTTTTTCTTAAAACCAGCTTAATATCAGGGTGGGTGTGTCCCTTTTGCAGGCTAAAAATAAACTTGTATAAATCCTATGGTAAACAAGAGATTGTACCGACTAAATACTCCTTAAAAAATTAGAACTAGTAATTGCCTCTATGTGGAATTATATTGAACGTTAGGAATTTTCAAAATGCGCTCCTTAAATTATGCATGAGGTCGTATGTTTGATGCTGTGCAAGGATGCAATGAGCTTAATTTTGACTATAATTACAAGAAGCAGGTTATTGATGCGTACATTAGCTCATATCCTTTACAGCTCATTTTATGAATGAAACTTGCAAATATAACAATATTGTATTGTATTATCTATTGAATAATGCCATGTTTCAGTTATTTAACTTGTTTATTTTAGTTTTAATCTGTTAGTTGTTTAGTTGTAGTTTAATAATAGCTAAGTTAGCCTAGTAGTAGCTTAACTTTTGATATTGATCGATTGACATGTAATCTGTTTGTTTTTCCCACAAGAGGAGTAAAATAATTTCACAGAAGATGATTAATGATAATAGTCTCGTCTGTATAGCACTTTACATCATAACCATTATTACTCTGGTTGTTGGATTCAATTTCTGTTTAGCAGATGATAGTGCACATGCTCCTCTCCCTGAAAAGTATTCAGGCCAGGCGCTGTTTCACAAGCGCACACGTGCCTTTCCAAATACCTTAGCTTTCGCATCCTTCTGGGTACCCATTTAGCATGTGAGTGGAGAGAAGTAATGTCATTAAAATGCCTTGCTTAAGGACATAAGTGCTATGTCGGGGATCAAACCCATGACTGTTGCATCTCCAGTCACCACCACTTGACTACCACACCTCTACATCATACTTTAATTTCTTTTTATCATACTTTAATTGTTTTTTAGCAAATGCAACTCACAGAAATCTGAAGAAAGGTGTTTGGGAAATGAATTTTAACTATCATCAGGGTCCATGAATAGATTTTTGTAATCATCTGCATTAAATGACTGACTTTCTTCTACTTTCTGCCTTTGTTATTGTTAATAGGATCTGTTTTTGATTTGTCCTAGGAATAACAACTCTTCTATCAGCCATTAGGGCCAAAATCAGAGGTCTGTATGTGCAGGCTAGCAACGATTGCGTGAAGATAATTGATTTTGATATTTCTGATATGCTGGTTTCTGAAGAAAAACAAATGTTTCTTCAATTAAAGTGTTGTTCCCTCCGAAAGAGGTCTGTTTTGACAACAACCTATGGACTTGATATTGCGGTTTCTTTTGATGGAGCGTGATGAAAAGGGAGATCACGGGTTGGGATGTTTAAGGAAATTTCTTTCATAACCTCCTTTTATATACTATTCCTTGCGGTCATCAGAGAAACCAGACTTTTGATAACAATTAAAATCAAATTTAAAAATATGTTTACGAATAATGGATGTTATTTACCTTTTTTGTGCTCAAAATGTCTGTGGCTTATTATAGGTCAAGTTTAGTGCTTTGGGGGGAAACTCCAAAGTCTGATATATCATGTTTCACTGTAGACAATGAATTTTAAAACACTTCATGAAGATCTACTCTGATGTTAAATATAAGTTGCAGTTGCTATTGCAGTGACCTAACATTTGCCCCAGGGTTATTTTTATCAAAGATATAGGGTCAGTGTTAAGGATGCCATTGGAGAGAAGGGTAAGGGTAGGGTTAGGGTTAGGTATAGTGTTGAGTCCAAGGTTGAAGGTAGGAAATCCCTCAGTTTAGGGAGTGAAGCCATAAGCGATTGTCACTGAATGATGTGTCACCACAGTATGTGACGTCACAGTATGTATCGCCAGAGTATGTGTGTCCAGAGAATGTTTTGTCTGAGCAGGGGGGTGTTTCACAAAGATCCTAAGTTAAACTTATCTCATAGTTGGACTTAACAATTATGGAAAGTCATTAACATCTTTGAAAATATTTTTTTAAAGTAAGTTTAAAAGGCATAAAATGTTGATTCATATCATTCATATTTTCTATTATCATGGGAGATTTTATGTTCCTGAAAATACTTGAATTTTTGCTTTTGAATACAATTCATTATAAGCTACAAATGGCTCTCCATAATTTTTAAGTCCAACTTAGAGTTAAGTCAAATTAATTTTTTTGTGAAACACCCCCCAGGTCTTCAGTTGCCTACAAGAAGGTAAGAGGAATGTAAGAGGAATGTCTATGACAGTAATGGCCGATAGTACATGATGTATGTTTTACTTGCAGAACGACTCTGCAGAGGGTAGAAGTGTGTCAGGCTTATTGTTACTGGGTGATGTGATACTAATCAGACAAGAAGATGAGATACCGGTAATTCATTCATCAGCCCTTCGATGATTCACTACTCTGGTATAAGCAGGGCAACGGATATGATTTCATCCCCAAATTGACTCTGTTGATGTTACCCCTAAGCCAGTCACGGTTCCGATGAGCAGCGGTGTCGGAACAAATACAAACAAAAACACCCTCTCGTCGTTGTCGGTCGGTCGTCCGTTGGCCCGTGTGTTGACTTCCTTCCTCCTCTCGTTTATTCTCGTTCACCGCGATTAAGATGCCCTGTCATCGCATCATTAAAGTCACCCTTGTATGTATGTGTTCAGTGGTGCCCTATTTGGGCTGCTGGCTGGTGATGCCTATCTAAACCTCCTTTTTTATTGATTCTTCGTAACACGGAGGTGATGCACCTGAGTGAGAGAGAAAGAGAGAGAGAGAGAGGGAGGGGTGGAGAGAGAGGAGGGAGAGGAGGAGATGGAGGGCGAAGTGGAGAGGAGGAGATGGAGAGTGAGTAGGAGAGAGAGGAGGAGCTGGAAGACGAGGTGGGGAGAGAGAAAGAAATAGATGGAATGAGAGAAATTGAGAGAGAAGGGGATGGAGAGAGATGGAGAAATGGAGAGAGGAGGAGGAGTGTGAGGGTGAGGTGGAGAGAGAAAGAGAAAGAGATACAGAAAGAGAGAGAGAGAGAGAAATAGATGAAATGAGAGAAAGTGAGAGAAAGAGGGGGATGAAAATACCCGAAAAGGTTAACGAAGACATGACACACAAGTCCTAAAAATATCAACCAGCGGGAGAAAATCAAGTCAAAGCCTTCTCTGTGATATTTCTAGTCTATTCACCTTTCATCTCCCTGCATACTAGTCTCCAGCTTGCCAGACTCTTTTTATTTAAAGATCTGTCAAGAACTTGACTCTAAATTTACCACCTAAGTGTAGATAGCTTCCTATGTAGACCTACCTTATATGATAATAGTCTTTTTATTGTAGCTAGATTCCTATGTAGACATACCTTATATAATAATAGTCTTTTTATTGTAGCTAGATTCCTATGTAGACCTACCTTATATGATAATAGTCTACTGAGATCCATTCAAGGAATCGAGATAAAGCCTTTCTGGTTCTCTACCTCATCAGACAATGAAATTTGTCAATCATTATTCGAATGGACAATTGAAGATTATAGAGCTTGAAGAGGCTTTCAGTTACATTTATATTTAAAGTATGAAAGAAGCAAATAAAAGGTTGTGGAAGAGATGAAGTTGATGAAACCTTTTTTTTTAAACTGTGAGGCACATTTAGTTCTCGGTCGTGTGCTCCCAGTAGAGCAATTGAAGATTACTGAGCGTGAAGAGGGTTCCAGTTGCATTTATGTTCCAAGTATGAAAGAAGCAAAGAAAAGGTCCGTGGAAGAGATGAAGTTGATTAAACCTTTTTTTTAAAATCTGTGACAGGGTGAGGCACATGTAGTTTTTGGTCCTGTAAAAGTGTGCTCCCAGAAGAGCAATTAGAGATTGTAGAGCTTTAAGAGGTTTTCAGTTGCATTCATATTATAAGTATGAAAGAAGCGAATAAAAGGTCAGTGGAAGAGCTCGTCATAGAGATTAAGTTGATGAAACCTCGGTACTGTTAACAGTGTGCTCCCGAAGAGCAAGGATTTTAAAAGTCTAAAATACTTTAATTTTTGCTTTTGAATATATTTTATTTTAAGGCTACAAATGGCTCTCCAAAATGTTAAGTCCAACTTAGAATCTTTGTGAAACACCCCCACTGGAGTGTACTTCTCCCCAAGACAACCAGTGAGTACATCCTCCACCTACTTCAGAAGAACTGCCCCACAAAGATCATCAGTGCTCACAAATCTGGCATCCAAAAGATGACTAGCTAGCAGCAGGTTCCAGGTGAGACGAGTTTCGCTACGTGCGAGTTTTACACACACAGTGATTGGCAATTCCATCACGACTGGTGTATGCAATCTATGAGGCAATGCATGTGGAAACTGGTGAGAATACGTCTTTGACTGCTTTCTATGTGCGGGGTTTAAGACTTGAATTCCATTCATTTACATATTGGTAACCAGTGATTTGAAACTTGGGGTTATATGTGGGAAAAAACTTTTGTCACCAGGGGGGTGTTTCACAAAGATCCTAATTTGAACTTATCTCTAAGTTGGACTTAAATGTTATGGAGAGCCATTTGTAGCCTTATAATGAGATATATTCAAAAGCAAAAATTCAAGTATTTTAGACTTTTCATAAATTCCACATCAAGAACATGAAATCTTCCATGAAAATAAAAAATATTAATGATTTGAATAAACATTTTATGTCTTTTAAAATAACTTTTACAAAATATTTTCAAAGATGCTAACGGCTTTCCATAACTGTTAAGTCCAACTTAGGATCTTTGTGAAACACACCCCAGGTCTTTAGCATAGAGACTACAAGTCCTGTATTGAGTCCACGAGTTGGTGTTAGAGGGGGGATGAGCGGAAGGGCAGACGAGTTCAAAATGCGGTAAAACAGGCGGATCTGATCCTAAGTAATCCACACAGCGATTAATCTTCATTTCCCCCCTGTCCAATATAGCAGACTACGAAATGGGACCGGAGCTTTGTTTCTCCGAAAATGTGATAATTGGGGTAGAAGTAAAGAGAGAGGGAGGGAGGAATGAAGAGATGGAAAGACAGAGGATGAGAGGGAGAGGGCAAAAGAGAAGGGGCCCCTGTAGGCGGAGGATGAGAGATGGGTGTAGTAAGGAGAGGGTGAGAGAGGGGTAGGGCAAGAGAGAGAGAGAGAGAGAGAGAAAATAAAAAGAGGAGAGAGACAAAGAGAGAGGAGAAAGTGAGAGTGGAAAAGAACATGAGAGTATAAGAGAGGGGGAAGGCAATAGAGAAATAAAATAAGGATGAGGATAAGAGAGGGGCAGTAGAGGGAGAGTGAGCAAGAGAGTGATGATAATGGATCATCCCATCCCAAGATAGCAATTGGGTCAATTTGATGAGAGAGGGTCTGACGTTAGGGGGGAGGGGGGGGGGGGGCTGCTGGAGTCAATTTAAGGTGCTTGTTGCTGAAGAAGATGAATGTGGTGTTGTCATCTGCATCATGTTCCAATAAAGAGAATCATCCATCTTGGGGCGGTATCAGACTCCGGATTGCATCAGTCTGGGGGTGGTATCCAGCTAAGTATGGGTTGAGTGAGACAAGATGAAGAGATGGACAGAGCATTAGGACTACCAGTGATTCATCTATACTTTCTTTTTTTCTTGACTAAAACCTCCTTTTACTTGATTCCAAGGAGTCATTGAACTCTTTACAAAGGCAACCTGCCTGTAGTGGTCACCAAACTTGACATCTTTTCTTATCAGTTCTATAATAATAACTTGTTTGTCTCTTATCTGGCCATTGTGGACAGGTTTAACTGTAGTCTCCTTCATTTCTCTCTTATTGTAATACACATACTTTTTAACTTGAATTAAAAATTTAAGTAAAGTTTTTTTTCTTTTCTCCCTCTCTCTCTCTGTAATTTCCATACACTTCCCAATATTGAGGAGATTTGTAATTCCTCTTCAATGTTGTTTTCACTACAGTCACAACAATCAATAATGTACAATTATTCATCCCAATGATCATCACAACTCACCAAGCTGTATGGTCTTTGTAAATCATCTTATTTTGTCCTCATGTTTATGAATATTGGCATAAAATACAACATCTTCTAAAAAATATTCAGAGTTGTGTTTCGATAGGTCACATGTCCCATACATATGAGTTTCTAAGTGTGAGGAACAATATTCCCCATATGTTAGAAATTATTAGATTATAATAATAATAAAAAACGGAGCTTATAAAGCGCTTACCACCAAATTCTCTCAGTGTTATAACAAACAAAATACAATGATAAACAATTACGTATTAAACAAAACAAAAAATTAAAAATAAACCTGCAAATGACAATACATATGAAATATACATCAATGTGAACAGAGTAAGTCAATCATCAATGGCGATGATTGTGGATTATCGTTAAAGCAGCATCATTTCTTCTGGATTGATTTTGCATATTTATTCAAGAGTTACTGTATTTGGTAAGGATTGTACTGATTAACCAAACTCTGGTAAAAATTAGGAATTTTCTGGAAGCTGTGCCCATATTAGGTGTTTGTCTTGTTCAATTTTATGTGGGTGTAACATTGTTTAATACTCTGGAAAAATTTGTAATTAACGTACTAATTGCATATTATAATAATGACATTCATGAAATAATTGAAGTGGCGCCCACTGTATATTGTAATTCATGTGTTCAGATGTTTGTGAGGGAAGCATTTCCAATCATTGAGGTATTCAAATCTTAATCTCCAGAACTATGAAAAATTACTCAAAGCTCAAGTGTGGTCGTCCATGTTTGTAAAACTGTCTTTGATAGCCTTATCCAGATACATAATGTTAATATAAGATCCGAATTGGAGAAAATATAGATATCTATGAATAAATTAAAATCATATACATCAATCTGCCTTAAATTGGTCCCCATCAAAGATTAATGATAAGTCCTTCTCGAATGAATTGCTCCTTTGCTCAAATGGGTTTGTTCCTTCTTTATATTGGTATTTTCATATGAATTTTATTCGACAAATTAAATGTGTAATTTTGTTTTTCAGATGATTATTTACTTCTGTTTGTTTGTACTGGTTGTCATCTTATTGGCTAAACTTATAACAATTGGGACTTATTGGATTATATAATAGCCGTAAAGAAATGTTTTAGAAAGTTTGAAAAGATTATTCTCAACTCTTGTGTCACAAGTTTTGCTTAAAAGTTTTTGCTGATGATCCTTAAAAAAAAAAATCAGGATCTTTAAATTTACTGAATGTATGTATGTAATTGCTGAGCTTATAACCTATATTGGACATGTGAAATATGTTTCTGTTACCGATTGATAAGTAAGCAGTTATGGGTAATTTAAACATTATACAATTCGTTAATACGAAGTATGTTAAGATTCAGTTAATTTATTTCCATAATGCTGTTAAAAATACAAATTTTAAAAGACAAAATGTATGGTCTAAGATAATGTATAATTGCGAATGGACTGCCTTATTTTTATACTGGACTGTAAATATCCTTGGTGAGAGGTAACTTCTGTAAGGTGTATTTTTTATTAAAAAAAGAAACGAAAATGAGGATCTATGGTGAAATTACACTTTTTTCTAAACTACATTCTACTTTAGTCTGTGTGTCTTTGTGATGGTCGTGTTATCGAGTGTTTATAAATCAGATGCTGATTATGATGCAGGCAGTGCTGAATGTGAAGGTCGATATGGTTGTAATTTTGATAAACATGCTAAGCTTGACTTGGGGGTTGAGTATCATGTATCAAATTATGATATTACACAGTCTGGCTGTAAAATGTTGTAATAATGACGTTTGTGGTGGTGATGATCGTGATGATGGCGGTGATGGTGGTGATGATTGTTATGACGCCGGTGGTGATGATGATGTTGCTGGGGATGATGGTGGTGATATTGGTGATGATGATGTTAATGATGAATAGATGAAGATGATGATGTTAACGATAAATATATGAAGATGATGATGATAATGATGTTAATGATGAATAGATGATGATGATGATGATGATGATGATGATGATGATGATGATGATGACGACGATGATGATGATGATTGATACCTTTGATGGTACTTTAGAAATACCAGTACCACTGCAGTAATGACAAGATCACAGTATGGGTAATGATTTGGATAATTCTAATGACGATGATGATAATGATGGTAGTAGTGATGATGCTGATGATACTGGAGATGATGATGATGCTGATGATACTGGAGATGATGATGATGATGAGGACATTGATGAGGATATTGTAGTGGTGATGATCGTGATGATGGGGTTGATGATGATGATATTGATGATGGTGGTGATGATGATTATTATGCCGTTGGTGATGCTGGTGTTGCTGGGGTGATGGTGGTGGTGATGATATTGATGATGGTGGTGATGATGTTATGGTGATGACAATGACGTTAATCATGATGTTGATGGTGATGATTGTGATGATGATGATGTCGATATCATGATGATGGTAATGATTAGTATGATAAACACCTTTGATGGTACTATTACCAAATACCTGTACCAATACAGTTATGATGACAAGATCGAAGTATAGGTGATGATTTTGATAATAATGTTAATGATGATAATGATAGTGACGGCAGTAGTGATGATGCTGGTGATGATGATGAGGATATGAATAATACAAGTGATGATGCTAAATATGAACATAATGGTGATGGTGATAGTGATGCTAACGACATCAATATTTATGATAATACAACAAAGATGATGATATTTGATTGTTTCAATAAAACACATTTTGAAAAATATTTAAAAAAAGAAAAAAAAAGATGATGATGGCGATACATGCCAGCTCTCCAGTCTCGGCCCGAAGCACGAAACTTGGCATCGCAAACGCACCTTTCTCTGAGTGACGCCGCGGAGTTGCTATGCACAGCTTTCTCTGAAAGTTCCCATCACCAACCGATCCCTCCATGCACTCTTGTTCACCCCTAAATGAACTATTTCATTGAGCCGTGTCCTCGCCTTGAACGTACCCTTCAAACTAATTTCGATTAAAACGATTGCTATTTCGCCGCGGCATGCAGGTATCGTCAAAGTGAGAAGAAGAACAAAAAGCTTTCGGTGGCTTTGCCTTTGCAACACGGATCCAGAAAGAGCTCCCGTTATTAAGAGACGATGAGGAAGTTCATTAATTGTTTATTTATTCCCCATTTATTTGTTCCTCGTTTATTACACCCCAATTTCCCTCATCCATGCAATCACTCCTATTTCCCCTCACCTAAATTCGTGAAAGTGAAATGCAACCCACGCCTAAAACACGGTGTGCGATCTGTTGTTTAACCTTGAAATAGAGCCTCTAATATCCAGGATTTATTTTGCATGATTGTGAATGAAATGATAGCGTTAAGGGATATTTTCAATTAATTGCATGGATAACAGCGTATTCATTTTTAAGAAAGATGGAGATACAAACAAAGTGAATTGATTGTTCAGCAATGCTCACACGGTCAATGTGTGAAGGTTATTGCAATCATATTCAATCAATTCATAATTTGTTTCATTATGTGACAATCATTTTGTTATCGTGTTGATCGTTTTTCTACACGCAAATATCACCAATCGCATTGGTTACCCAAAACGTAACTGCATGCAATGGCAGGCAAATGGTTATATTGGTAGACTGAGGCAAAATGAAAGAGCACGTCGCAATAACATAACAATAAAATAATGATTACAAAATGTGTAGAGTATAATAATCACCGGAAACATATTGATCCCTGTGTCTCTCCCCCTCCCCCCCCCCCCTTCCCCCTCTCCCCCTCTCTCTCTCTCTCTCTCTCTCTCTCTTTCTCTCTCTCTCGCTCTCACTTTCTCTCGTCCCCTTCTCTCTTTCTTTTTCTCTCCCTCTCTCCCTCTCTATCTCTTTCTTTCTCTCTGCACACACATAATTTAATTCGGGACATATTTATGACTCGTAAGTACCTTGTTTCTAGGAAAGTGACGTAAAGGATTCAAAGACAACATCCCTGCTTCCAATCACGAAACCATCCCCCCCCCCCCTCACCTGCTACTCTCCCCCTTCAAATACCCTTACCGTGAGCTAACACCCTTGTCTATCTTTGTCCTCCGCTCGAGAACGCATCACCGAAAATACACCAGGCCACTTATGCGTTGCCAGGCAACCGTAATGAGCGCTCATCGAGTCGTCTGCTACCGGTGTATGTCGTTCGCGTTATTAAATCTTCCGGAATCCGAAATCATACAGGTTCATTCACAAAAAAGGGAGACAGAATATCGGCATTTGAAGACAAGAAATGCAAGGTATACATTGTCCATCAACGCATCTCAATGTTTGCATCCGCTCTGAAATTAATGGCATGTTTGTTAGTTTATCCTGTTATTAATATATTTCGGATTTGACGGGGCTGTAGATAATCTGGTAACACGAGTAAACAACATAGCCGGCATATTCGTTCAAGATGTTTTCCAGTGTATGTTTTTTTGAGTGAATTGTTTATGATATCAATTTTCGGATCGGCTCAATTCAGATTTAGGGAGATGTTTTTTTTTTAGCATCAAAGGAATCTGCCACCCTTCTTGTTGCCGCTATAATCCCTTTTCACTCACACAGCACAGTTTATAATAATAATAATTATTATTTTTTCAAAAAAATGAGAATGCCAATCTATCCGCCCCCACTAAAGTAATGCGTTGTCGATTCAGTTTCTATTTTGTAATTCATTTGTTTCGGATGAGGGAAATATTTGTTGTGAAATTGTACTTGTAGTGAAATATTAGAAGTAATGAAAAAGAAGAAGAAGAACGGAGGAGGAAAGAGAAGATACAGGAGAAAAAGATGAGGAAAAGGAAAGGAAGGAGGAGTTGCAAGAAGAAGAAGAGGAAGAAGAAGAAGAAGAAGAAGGAGAGGATGAGGAGTGGAAGTAGTTGTAGTAAGTAGTAGCAGCAGCCGCAGTAGTAGTAGTAGTAGTAGTAGTAGTACATTAGCAGCAACAACAGTAGTCAATCTCTCTCCCTATCTCCTTCACTCTCTCTCTCTCTCTCTTATCTCTCTTTCACTTTCTCTACTCTCTCTCTCTCTCTCTCTCTCCTCTCTCTCCCTCTCTCTCTCTCTCTCTCTCTCTCTCTCTCTTCTCTATCACACACACACACACACACACACACACACATACGCACACACACACATTTACTCTGTACAATCTCGCCTAAATATATTGTAACGGAAGAGGGGGATAATTCACATTAATGAAAGAACTATGGATAACGACCCTCTACAATGTTATTACCAGCCCCTCGCGGGACGTACTGGGGAATTTTTTGTTGTTGCAAGATGTCTGTCAAAGCTGTGGAAATGAAGGGGAAACCGTTCTCATCACATCGATAAAGATAAATATCAAACATGTACCTGAAATGCAGCTTGATGATACTGTCGTTACACAATTAACATGATTAAAGAAAAGCGAAAGCTAATTTATAACGCGACTATTCGCATGTCCTTGTTGCCACTTCTGTGTATTACTCTGCATTAGACAGGGGGTAACAAATCATTAGTTTGTTATTAATCAAAGTAAAATCAAGAAATTTGGCATGAGACTTATCGTCAATATCGTAAATGGACCCTGACGGAAATACCCACATTTAAAATGTTGTCAAAGGGGGTTCTAAAATGAAATAGGTTTGACCATGGTTTGACTAATGACCTCTATACAGAGGTGAACTATCGGTTTTCTCAGTCGAGTTACTGCGAGAAAGTAATTATTTAGTTCCCGGTTCGAAGATATTCATTTAAAGGCAAGTTTCGTTTGGAGGTATAAGTCAGAGTACCGGTTTGCAAGTCAATTGTGAAAATTGTTTAAAGGTTATGGGGAATTGTTGATTACGATAAATATGAATGATTTGAGTATAATGAGCATGTTGAGGTGTTTTTTAATCATTGACATTGAATCTTTTTATTATACATAACTTATTGACTAAATCTTGCTGAACATTAAATACATCGGCAAGCATTGCACACATATCTGGGCACATGGGACTACACAAGACGTCATGAAGCATCAAATTTTGGTATTTGGTCTCGAACCATTTTAATCATAGTGGAATACAAAGGCTTTTCGAGAGCAATCATTTTCACGTGATTTGCCAATGTGATGCTCTGCCATACAGGAATGAAATTAATCTGAGAGCTCCTAAATTATTTTCACCTAGACCAAAATTCGACCCCTCTCTCTCTCTCTCTCTCTCTCTCTCTCTTCTTTTTCTCCTTCTCCTTCTCCTTCTTCTTCTTCTTCTTCTTCTTCTTCTTCTTCTTCTTCTCTCTCTCTCTCTCTCTCTCTATCTCTCTTTCCTGAGAGCCTATATAATTATGTTCAGTAAAGCAAAATATACCCATTCTTATCCAGAAAATGGGGATAACTGGAGGTTAACAGTTTGAAATCATTAATTCATAGCAGTACCAAGGAGATTTTACAATCTCCTTGGTACTACTAATAGCGATGTGTCGGAATGTTCAATTACCTCAATTTAACCAAAGTTTATGTTTGAATTAGTTCCATAACAGAAAGATGGCATTATTTCACTGTCAAAAATAAACAATAGTTCCGAGCCATGCACCGACGGTTGCGTACTTGTTGACAAAAGGGGGAGGATCCGTTATCAACGAAGTGGGCGCGTCCTATTTCCATAATTTCGCCTCCTCACAAGCCCCGCCTCCCTTGTGTTATTACATGTCGTAGTGCACGCGTTCGCTCAAGTCGGGGAATCCCCCAACCGATGCGATTACGCGGTGTGTAATCTACATGCCTGGTGTAAGCATGTACAAGATCCGCAAGCACAGCACGGGATCCGGCTCGCAGCACATCCTAAACACATATCCCATGCAATAACCGGAACAGAAATTCCAGAATATCCCAACTAGGATGTTTATACCGGTAAATGATGGAATCAGGGAAACAAAAACACACTTTCCGTGTTTTAACTCTCCTTTCGGAAGCAATTAGCCGCATACTAATGTAATGAAACAGTGTATCGTCGGCCTTATGCCAAAAGGGCCTTAACTGCTTTTGGCCATTCCGAGATAATCGCGTTTAAAGGTTTTGGCCTCTCTAATAATCAAAAGTTTGTGGTCGTTTTTTTGCTTTTGAAGCCAATTTCGATAAATGTGTTAAGTTATTAAGTTTTACATGAAATGTGTTAAATTTGTTATAAAATATTCAGAATTGTACATGCTATGTGCAAAAAACATGTTAGGGCCTTTTTGGCATAAGGCTTGAATGTAGCGTATGTTAGCGTATGTTATGCCAGAAGGGCCGTAACCTACTCGGCATTATGCCAAAAGGGGCGTAACCTACGCGGCGTTATGCCAAAAGTGCCTTAACCTGCCGTTATCGTACGCGTAACTATGCGCGTAACTATGCGCGCGTACTAGCGCATAGTTAGCGCCCTTTTGGCATAAGGAAATTTTCTTGTTTCGCAACACCTTTGGTTTGCCAGAAAGGCCCTCCTAACGCAAATGGATCATCCGTGGAGGTTAAGGCCCTTTTGGCGTAAGGAAAAAGATGAGATACGCGTTAAGGCCCTTTTGAAATTCATAATTATCTTCATAAATAAATCGAATTTCAACAAGTGAAGCACATCATTTTAAAGAGAATGATGAAATCTACAAGGTGATATTAATAACTCAATAACCCCCAAAATCGGGTTAAGGCCCTTTTGGCATAAGGCCGACGGTATGATCCTGCCGTCGAGTGCACGTAATAGCGTCCTATTTTCACATAACCCAATGACATCATATTCATCACATACTAATTTTTCTTAGGGTCACCGCATTATGAGTTAGTCAACCAGCTAATTGTATCCTTTTTAGGCAGCGTTCCGGGCCTGCAAAACTTTTCACCCAACAATTTGTTGCGATATTAAACTTCTAAATTTAGGATATGACAAACGTTACGTTTGTTTTTAACTTAAATAAATTATGACTACAACAATCAGCTATAGTAATAATAATAGTTATAACATTAATCACAGGGTGATAGTTTTGTTCATTAATAAGTTCTAACCCTATTTTTTTTAAAGCCAATAACTTCCATATTATGATCCAGGAGTGAGGCGTTAATGACCTTCTACACTAATTGTTTTGTTCAATAATGAAGGGGAAAATTACAACAAAAAAAAACTAGGTTATGAATATTAATGATTAAGCGTTTTTATTTTTGATAGAAAAATAGGTCAATGTGGGATGTAGACCATAATGACGAATGCAATCATTAAAAATTTGATATATCGCGTTATCGCGTTATGCACATTTTTTAAAATCTCATAATATCGACTGAAATTCCTTTTTATACAAGGCATGAGCAGGTAATCTCTCGGATAGAGAGTAAAGCAGTATGTCTTTGTACTTTCTCTTTTGCACGCAGTAACTTTGTTATGCGTTTAATCAAACGGGTAAACTTCAATGTATAGAGGTTATTTACACACCGCTTCTACTATCCTTACTTTTGCCAAACCAAAAAGTTATAAAATAAATGAATGAATGAAAATAACGATTCAAAAAAAGTATTGAGTAGATAAATACATGTAGATAAAATAAGCAAACACACGCAAGCTTTGATTGAAACTGCGTTTCCATGAATTTCCTAAAGCCTGACGTTGCAGAAAACAGGCGAACCTGTACATGTCGTCGTAATCACGGAAAATGCATGTTTCGGCCTAAGTACTCCTTTTTTGCTGTTTATAGTTCTATATAATTTAGGGAGCTGACTCGAAATCGTAAGAAATAGTGAATGAATGCCTAGCTTAATGGCTTTCAAAATGGAATTTAAATTTACAAAGCGGTTATTGTGACTTTTGTCGAACCATAAGCATACTATTCATCAACAAATTGTGTAAGTACGGATACCTTAGCTAACTACTACTCAATGATTGCAGTTTTCGAGTTAAGTGCTTGAACGACTAACCAATCAATATGCGTGTCAATTAAGATAAAGCATGCTTCGTCATGTATAGCAATTCTCGCTACCCTAAATAGGTACGAAAATCTCGAAATTCGCGAGACGAGGTAATTTTCACTCTCTCGGGTCGTCACTACAACTTCCGGTATAGAGTCCCATCCCAAGTCACGGCCTTCATCCACCCCCATTTTTCAGGGTTCTTACGCTTGGAATCATGAGCCCAGCACTGTGCAGCCTCACAAAAGAAAACCATCGTCACTGATGTCAAAAGACGCAAAAAACAACGAATGAAATGTTCAAATAAACGTTGAAATATTTGCGAAAAAAAAACAAGACCGAGCAGACGACATATTCGGTGCATACGCTATCGCGCCTAGTAATATAGCGCCTGCACAGGAAGCTGTAATGTCGAAAAGCTATCCCATAATGCAATGCGCGTTTTCAGGATTTTCCCCGGATCTCGGCAGAATCGCTATTTGGGGTAGCGAGAATTGCTTTGACATGGTATTACGTTCTCATTAGTTATACGCTATATGCTAAAAGGGTTCTTAACCCTAAAAAAACAGGGGCATCACGCCCCCCCCCCCCAACCCCGTCCTTCCCAAAATGGTTGCGATTATTTTTCAAAGCTTCTGAAAATTCAACAGCTCGCTTCAGACAAGGTGCACACAAAAGCAGCACGAACAAAGAATGTTGAAAGCCCACTTTTATCGGACATTTCATGAGCTGAAAAAGGAAATAAATAGGCTCAATATCATGACGGTTTTCATATCTGAAATCAGTTTTTCATCTCTTTGGAGAACAAAATGTATGGTCTCAAAATGAAATCTTCAAACTTTTGAAATAATATTTTGAAATGTGGTTGAAAATAATGGAGAATTTAAGATGTTAACACTTATCAGCATCGACTTCCCAGAAATCAACTCTAGGGCAAATTCAACACCCCATTGTATGTCCAAAAATGATCATGATTACGTAATACTGTATGTACGTCATTGTAATGTTTTGCACATTTCAGAAGGTGGCGTACAAGGCCATTGAAATAATCTTAAGTTTACTTTTTAAGTAGTTGAAATCGTCTTCATGACATTTTCCTCACATGCGTTAAATAATTACACCTTGGCTGCGTGAAAAAGAAAAGACATTGGCGGAAAATACTTAGCAATTTATCCTATCTGTGGTTGTGGTTATTTTACCTGACTGCTAAGAAAGCGTAAATGCTTGTAAGTAAGAAACCAGACGGCCGACGGCTTTAGGTCCTCTCCGAGGGACCTGGTAATGAGGATTAATGCCTTACCAAAGGGCACTAGCGCATCGACTAGGTTTCGAACCCGGGTCACCGGATTACGAGACCACTGCTCTACCGACTGAGCTATCGCGCCTCCTCATCTGATTACGTAACTGTATGTGGGTGGTCTGAAATAAATCATACTTTCATAAATATTTGATGCAGTTTTTAAGTATTTTAGGACTGGAATTTAATGCTGTAGAGTTTTGACTATATCAAGGTATACTTGAAAGGCTGATGGTACGCTGACGATATTATATAAGTGCTAATTACCTGCTAAGTTTACCTGGAAAGGTCATCTTCTATCCATATGTCAGCCATACAAGTGTTTATACACATTCCGTTCATTTTGTAAAGGTAGTGCATTTTACCAACATCACTACCACTGCTGTAATATATTTTCAATCGCGCCATTTTTCAGTGAAGGCATCCATACATCGATTTCCGGTTCCTGTACCGTACCCCAAGCATCATTTCACGGGCGCGTCATCAGTTGATAATGCATTGTGGGACATGGCTGTCGACACATGGGCACATTGAATGGCAGTATACAAATAATTGAAGTAGTGTCAGATGAATACCTTGCCTTTAAAAGCAAAAATGTTTATAAATCACCTTTTTGTACATTATTTTGCAGTCCGTGAGAGTATACCAAATAGTACAGAGACATACCTTTTGTTTGTGATTTTTAAAAGTTTACAATATTCTATGTATGCATTTTTAAAAGTTCTTTTAAAGTTCATGCAAATGGTTGTAAAAGAATACCTTTTAGGAATCTTGAATTGTAGCTGATATCAATGTCAATATTTGCCCCCCCCCCCCCCATATTTTGTTCCACCTCAAGCATTATACAGTCAGCACATTGGGAACAAAAATGTTTGAAAGTTTGCATCACTTCATTTGTATTATTTCATTTCGATTATGGTTTTGGGAATAGACACCCCCCCCCCCCCCTCTTTTTTTCCTCGTCCGAAATATACATCCACATAGACTTGGTGACAACCTAGATGATTACAATTTCAAACATCAATGAACAGAGAAGCGTACTGCTTTGCTGATTTTGTTTGGATGGTGCTCATTCATTTTTGAACATTTCCTTACTCACCGGCATTATGAGATTAATCCGATCATTTACGTATAGATTAATAAAGTGGAATAAAGGATAGGCCTGTATTCATCAGCTCGAGGTTGCCAAATAGCCCGCTATTTCTGATTTGGGAAAAAATCCCGAGGTTACAAATCGCGTCTTCATCAGCTCGAAACTCGAAACTCGAGCTCGAGAATTTAATTCGAGATATTTTGCTCAGCGTTCGCGAATAGTGTGAGGCTTCGGGCTGGTGAAGACGCACTGGACAAAAAACGGGATATTTTGCAAATTAGCCCAAGATATCTTGAGATGATTATCTCGACCAAATATCCCGCTAATTGCAACTTCGGGCTGAAGATGCAAATTAACTGGATAATTTTCGATCGGGATAGTTCAAATAGCGGGATATTTGGCAATCTCGAGCTGATGAAGATAGGCATATGTGTATAGTCTTTTTTCGCTGATGCCGCATAGACATAGACGTAAAGGTCTAAGGGCACACTCTTAAAATAATACCTAAAAATACTAGGTAAAAAATCTGACTTGAGAGATATTATACATCCAACCAATCTTGGGAATATTTTCTTTACCCGACTTGGTTAATTTTGTTTGTCCATTTTGCAGTAATTATTATAATTGGACGATGTTTTACTGGAGTTGGGTAAAAGGGATGCCCAAAAGGTGGATGGATATAGCGCAAAATCGATACGGTGATGTCGGTCGGGCAACAACCTTTCTGGTGAGGTCGCGTTTTTTTTCTCGTTTTTTTTCTTTCTTTCTGTCCTTTTTAGGGGCGTCGCTAGACGAATGTGCTAATGGGATAGATAGGAGCTGACCGAATTTGAAGTTAGCTGATTATTTTCCAACAAACTAACAAGAACAAAAACGGTATTCAGGTTTTGAAATGTTGCCGACAACGGGAAATAAACCGATATGCGATGAGGAGAAATGGTCCAACGAAACGAGCCGTGGTCCCCATTATTGCCTCAAATTGATCACATAACTACTGCGTATGTTCTACATTAATGTACAATGATGTTTCCGGTTTCCGAATATGATAACTATTACCGGTAATATATATGATATTACTGACACCCAACCCCCCCCCCCCCCCACCTTCCCCGGAACAGCAGCCAATTACAACTTCCATCGTACCATCTACCCCCTTTCCCTCCCTCTACCCATTCCATTCCCTCTCTCTCTCTCTCTCTCTCTCTCTCTCTCTCCACCCTCTCTCTCTCCCCCTCTCTCGCGTTACATCATCATCCCTAAATCATCGTAGCCACTATCCGATGAAAATCCAGCCTCGGTTGTCAGTTCCGCATTCATATTTAATGGCACTGCAAGTAGTTGTCGGAAGCGAGCTTGTAGTACAAAAAAAGACAAAAAACCACCGTTAATAGTCACGCGTCAAATACTAATAAGAACGCACTCGGGTTAATTAGTCCAGTCATTAAAACAATGCGGAAATAAAGGTGACGACCGCGCAGACGTGCACTCGCTTTTCGAGCGATCCCTGCGGATTTTCGTCTCCTTTTTTCCCGCCAACTTTTCTAACACGACCTTTCAGCGTAAATAACGAGATGCATGTAATTAGATAGCTATGGGAAGACCGTTGATTGAGCGTAAATTATAAATAGAGATTAGGTAGTCGAAAGATGAATGGGCTGCTCGCTTTGGCGTGTTTAGGGAAACCTTTAAAGGCGAGATTTGAACTCCGGCTAGCTATTGCTATCTCTACATCTTCTTTAGATATCGTGGTATGTACTTGGATCCATAGGATTTTTTTCTTGTAAAGAGTTGCTATTGATTGGAATGAATCAAAGGTTTTCCAATCAATCAATCGCAAATTTACAAACTTCTTTCTCTTAAGTACTTATTTGTCATTGATATCAAGTCTATATATATATATTATATGCATCAATGGTACCTGTTTTTAGCGGGAGCGGGCTGGTTTTGATTGCGGAATTTCAAGGTTGTTGTTTCCACCGTTTGTAAAACTTGGTATATTAAATCAATTTGATTGATGCGATTTTAACACTAAATTATCGTTAAGCCGCCACAAGTACCACCACAATCTACTTTACCACATCACCTCGTCCACCACCACCACCAGTCGTGATCGCCACCCACCATCACCGCTACCACCAAAATCCGCATAACTTTAAACCAAAAATACCACTCAAGACGTCTGCCTTTGTTAACGATATGGATACGCTGCTAAAAGGGTCATTATCTATAATGACAGAAGTATAATCATGTAGAGGCGCCGTAGTCGAGCGGTTTAAAACTGTCGACTGGAGATGTGAAGGTCCGGTTCGATCCCCGGCACATTCATGTCTTTAGCCTTATTGTTTATTTCCACCAAAGTTTAAATGTTTCAGTAGTTTAAATGACATGCAAACGTCGTTGTGGTTCGGTCAGAAAAGAAAAGATGCCCCCCCCCCCCCTCAAGACAAACAAATAAAAAAAATAGTAAGTAGAGATGAAAATGTCTAAAAATGGCCTATTCTCACTTTAAATGAGACGGATCGTCGGTCCAGCTTAAACAAGATAAAACCAAAACAAAATGTTCCGTCTCGGTGATGCCCATTGGCTGCAACGCTTCCGCCGTTTGGTTGGTACCATTAGTAGAATTACGCTCTCCTGCCTCTTTTATCTTATATACCTATCAACGAATGGCGTAAATGCAGAGAGGTTAGAAGGGGTTACCCGTTCCCTCCAATGAAATTGCGAAAAATAGGAAGAAGAAGAAGGAGGGGAAAGAATCAAAAGGTGGAACATGGAACGAAGAGCAGGAAAAAAAAACCTCCCGAGTCCTTCACCTCTGATCGGTGGCCGTATGAATTCGCATTTTCCTTCGCCGAGGAAGACCAATGCCCCCCCCCCCCCCTGGTGCCGGCGCCCCCTCTCCATCTCGATCCCCATCTATCTCTCCCTCCCCTCTCTTTCCCCCCTCTCTCTCTATCTATCTATCTCTCTCTCTCTCTATGTATTATCTCTCTTTCCTGCCCATTTCTCTCATCTCCTCACTCTCTCTATATCTTTCTATCCATCTGTTCTGTTTCATCTCTCGCTCTCTCTCTCTCTCTCTCCATCTTCTCATGTCTCTCTCTCCATCTCCCCCCTCTCTCCCATCTCTCTCTCTCTCCATCTGTTGTTTCATCTCTCTCTCCGTCTCTCTCTCTCTCTCTCTCTCTGTGTGTGTGTGTGTATATATATATATATATATCTGTCCTTCTCATGTCTCTCTCCATCTCCCTTCTTTCTCCATCTCCCCCCTCTCTCTCTCCCTCCCTCCCTCCGTTCAAGGTGTGCGTCAGGCTCCCGCCTCCAGAAAATGGTTTATGGAGTCGATGATTTATTATTCATTATGAAATGAGTATCTGAGGATCTGATGGAAGATGGAGAAACAAAATTGCAATTAAGACCGAAGACTGGGAGAGGTAGGAAAGAAGAAGAAGAGGAAGAAGGTGAAAAAATGGATCTATGTCGTTCATTCCTCCCCCTCCCCATCCCCCCCCCCCCCCCCCCTAAAAAAATAAACATGAAGCGATAAAAATAGGTCTAATAAAAAGAAATTAATTTGTTGTTCTTCGAAATATTTACCCATCGTCCATGTGACTGGTTTTAAACAGCTGAGCCTGCGCATGGATCACCACGAAATCATTCTGGCAACAGGCTGAAGCAGGGCAAAGTCAGTGTTTGGGGCTGGGGTGTGATCAACACGAAATTGTTTGGAACTAGATAGGAACCTTCACAACTTGACCAGTATGAAGTCACACTTCGGTGCTATTATTGTCGGTGGGTACATGATTGTGTTTGTACCAAAGAGATATTCCATGAGCTCGCCTATTATCCCCTCGTTTGTACTGCCGGAATGTGAATATTTGTAAAAAATAATGACCCGCACTCCCTCCCCCCCCCCCCATATACCAAAAATGTTAACCTTCATTATCAGATAACACAGAAAACCCAAATTGTTCATAAATTATTCATATTTCCTAGGAACAGATTGGATATGAAATTGATGAAGTTCACTCTAGCTTAGGCTATTTCCTAAAATACAATCTATATTCTGGGGGTTATGAAGGTATGATCATAGCTACCTCGAAATATGCTATTTAAAGATGAACATATATTAATGGGATCATCTCCCGAAATATGATATCGTGGAAAAGGGGCATATATCACCTATATTATACATCGAATTATGGTTCGTAAATTGTGGAGATGAAAAGAAATGGGGTTTCATTTGCGATGGAACAATTTCTCGGAAGCCTTTCCTGTTAATTATGGGAAGATCATCTTGGTGGACGCCACCCTTAGATGACCTTTCTCGTGAATGCGTGTACAAACGATGCAGAAGTAATCACTTTATCCCCATCGAAATTCAAGATTATGAATGTAAATAGTACTATACTGATGGCAATGATATCTTAACTTCTCTGTCTATAGCTATCTCCCCTTCCCCCCCCTCCCCTTCCCTCTTCCTCTCCGTCTCCATATCTCTCTCTCTCTCTCTCTCTCTCTTTCTCTCCTCGGGTACTCGATTTCTCCTCCATCTATTCTTTTTAAATCACAAATCCCTCTCTCCTCGGGTACCCGCTTTCTCCTCCCATCTATTCGTTATAAATCATAAACCTTTCTCCTTCTCTAGTCATCTCACTTCCCCAACTATCCTCTCCCATCCATATCTCCCCCTCTCTTCCCCCCCCCATTCTCTTTTTTTCTCTCACACACACATACGCAGAACACAATGGCGGATCCAGGATTCTTTAAACGAAGGGGTGGTCACAAGTAGTGTCTCAAAGTGTTGACATGCTATAGTAAAACCATATCAGAAAAACACAAAAGATGTTATGTTATCACATTTTCCCAAAGAGGCAAGAGGGCACAATTAGTCTTTGTAAACATCACTTTTTGTATTAGCTTCTCGTAATGTCTTTCAAGTGACAAGCACGTCCACAATTCGCACCCCCCCCCCCCCCCCCCCCTTTTCCCCCGCGCCACCCGATCTGCTACAGAAACAAAGATTTACACAAGACATAAAAGGTCGTGCAATCCGTGACCGGGTCAACAACGTGTTAAAAGGCGTGGGAGTTCATACGGATAGATACTCTTATGAAGGTTTATGATCAATATTTGAATATCACACTTTGTCATTCAATGCTCATTCCAAGTTCTTAAAATACTCGTCCAAAAAGTGTCGCTGACATTTCTAATCTTCAGTCCCTTGAAAGATGGTCGGTGCGTAGCAAGAACAGCTTAAACACCTTTTCTCACGTGTGATCAATGAAAAGATCGATGCCTCCTGAATCATGAAGCCTAAATTGTTTCCGTTGAAAAGAGGAGTATAGGGCCAACAGGGGTAAATCCATGATCGCCAGAAGGTCTTGGACAAGAAAAAGAAAGAAAAAAAAGCGACAAGGGAAAAAAATAGAGAGAGAGAGAGAGAGAGAAGGGCCAAATGGGCCCAAATATAGGCCCAAAAAGGGGGGGGGGGGGTCCATGATCGCCAGAAGGTCTTTGACAAGAAAACAAAAATAGCGACAAGGGGAAAAGAGAGAGAGAGAGAGAGAAAGGGGTTGTCACATTTTAAGCGGCCCTTTTTGCCAAAGCAATAATTTCGGGATCTGCCGTCAACCCCCCCCCCCCCCCCCCCCCCCAGTTTTCGCATGGGACGAGGGGCAGGGTGGGGCAAAGGCTTTTGTCCCCGGGAACATAATCATAATCTGACATACATATTTTTGCACAGGAATCATGATGAATTTTTGCATTAATTTTGAGGGAAATAAATGTTTTTTTAATTGCCTCGGAGGGCCACAAAATCATATCTGATGATTATGCTCTGGTAGGGGTCCGCCCTTCCCCTTTTCTCACGCTTACGGACAAAACTCATGGTGGTTATTATTTGAATGAGGCGTTTTCAGGCTTGCATCCCTGAAAATGCAATTGCAATATCGGCATGAAACTTAATGCATACTCTTGAACAAAAAAAATATAAATTTAGACCCCCTGCAGCCAAAGACGTATTCGAAAAATGATTGTCCTCAAGAAACATTGTGCTGTACACCCCCACCTCCCCGGCAAAAATCTAGAACTTCTTGTTTTTGTAATTGTCGGTATATTTTCAGACTCCTTTCTTAACAAAATGAAAATTTAAAAAAATTGTTTTGAAATGAAATTCATACTCCTTCTGTAAGTAAAGATGAATATCATAATCGAATGGGCAATATATCTTTCAATTATAGAGAAGATTTGACGATCACAGATATTAATTTCTTAAGTGAGAATTTTAAAGAGAGCCATGCAGTCCAATTCTGACCAATAGATTTCTAAATGAAATTGCCTTCATGTCTTAAATTTCCAGCTTTCACATGTCCTTTAGTCCGTTTATAACATCATCCTTTTTTCATCATATCAAATCAATTTCTCCATTAACATATGTTGTGTTGTTATCTCATCTCTCAAATTCTATATGTTTTCCTTTTTTCTAAGTTATAAGCTTCAATATTTTAACGTTACCTTACGAACTTACAAAGAACAGCGGTTAGGATAAAGTGCTTTTTCGGAATTAAATGGAAAAGTGAATTGCCAAATTATCTCATTTTCAACCCTTTTCTTTGGAGGATAGAAACCACACCATTACATAAAAGATGAAGTCAATTAAATAAATTATTCATTGAAAAAACAGGAAGCGAACTTACGCAACATAATCTCATTACAATTTTATTTTACAACAACAAAAAGAAAGAAGAACGCACATAACAAAATAGATGGACAAGAACCAAGGGCAAGGAATGCTCATCTCATCTCAAGATGTGATCATGGCTGGGTATCGGTAAGTGAAAGAGAGACAAAAATAGATCTGCGAATAAAATAATAACCCATGATAGGTCATTACGTCATGAAAAACGTGATGAAAACAGCGTATGTCCATGTTAAGGAAGGAAGAAATTGAAGAATGCGTTAAAAAACGCGCGCGAAAAACGTCACGTTGAAAAGGAATCGTCTGCTTTGAGACTCTGCAAGGGATGCGAGGACATTGCCATGGCTATTCGTCCTCTGTCCAGTTAGATGGTTAAGTTGCTTAAGCATGAACTTGGACAGGATATTGAGACAGATAGTTTTACTTTAGACTCAATTGACACCCAAAATTCATTAATAAAAGGTTCATAAACCTTTAATTTAAGAAGAATATGATAATTAAAAGGACAGTTATTTCAAACACAATTGCAAAGATTTTCTAAAAATCAGCCCACATGCACCTTCAATACATTATTGTACAACCCATAGAAATCTGTTCTGATTACGTAATACCTCATTTAATGTTGGCACGTTACAATAGGTAGTGGGTGGGTAGTGGACAATGTTATTAAGCCGGCCTTGAGCAGCTTGATTTTTCGAAAGTCTATGCGATTGTTTAATTTCAATTCAATTATCGACATTATTGAACGAACTTTGTTTTCATATCTGGGAACTTTCAAGAGATTTCCCTAATGATCATGACTGTAAAGGAGAGTTAGAAAAATTTTCTTCGTGTGAGCACCGCACCATTATTCGGCGAAATTTGGAGTTATATCGGAGCGTCTTTAGCTCCATGTAGTGAGAGTCGGATACGAATGCGGTGTATCTTAGGAAGGTGTAAATGTAGTTGCGATAAAACAGTTGAGTTAAGTGCATTATTCGACAGTCATTATGATGAATATGAAATATATTCTATGTACTTTTGCGACCAGTGATGTACATACAAAATGACATAGGGGCATTTTTTTTTTAATCACCCAAATAATAACAAAACAAAAAGAGAAAAGAGAGACCATATTATAATATTAATCTCAGCGTCTTACACACGCATCCACTCGATATCATTGTGCTTTTGATATTTCTAGTGCACCCCCCCCCCCTTCCTCTTCCCACCCTTCCTTCCCCCCTTCCCTCTTCCCCGCCCCATAACACCCCAGGTTAAGCCACCCCTTGCAATTATATCTTTCACATTACTGAGCAACAAATGTTAGTTTGAAAGATCATGAGCTGAACGGGTAGGTAGGTATAAGGTCTTTGAGTAAATTCAAAAATCATTTACGAAACCCGTCTCTTTCACATCGCAACGTACGTAGCAGCATCATAAACTATGACGTCATAGTTTCGAGTGTTTGTGCATTAGCCGCTGTCTGATGTAATCCTGCGATTTAATATAGAGATTGTCGTCATCATCTTCGTCTGTCTATTTACTCCTTTTCCCAATGCAATCGTCCTGCTTGGTAACATTTGTCGAGATTGCCATAATATTGGCCGTGGTTTGACACAATGATATGCCAAAGCCCCCGTTCAGTAAACATGCAGGCCTACTACACTCACGTGGT
>JAVYIG010013500.1:0-46939 GCA_035222895.1 Strongylocentrotus droebachiensis
CACCCCTCCCCAAGGGCATAGCCAGGAGAGTTACAGAGTGCGCGAAGTGCGCTCCCTAGGGGGTTAGGTGCAGGGAGGGCCCTCCCCCGCGAAGCGCGGAAGCTTTGACGTTTCATTAACTTATTAGAGAAAGAAGACGATTCGTTGGACCGTTCTCGACCCTTAATCCTTGTTTGAATCAAGTTCCCCTTCCTCCGCGCGTAGCGCGGAAGCTCTGATGGTTCATTAGATTATTAAAGAAAGAAGGCGATTCGATGTACCATCCTTAATCCTTAATGTTTGAATCAAGTTCCCCTTCCTCCGCGCATAGCGCGGAAGCTCTGACGTTTCATTAGATTATTGAAGAAAGAAGACGATTTTATGTACCATTCTCGACTCTTAATCCTTAATGTTTGAATTGAGCTCCACTTCCTCCGCGCGTAGCGCGGAAGCTCTGACGTTTCATTTGATTATTAAAGAAAGAAGACGATTCGATGTACCATCCTTGTCTGAATTCAGTTTCCCCCCTCCCGCGCGAAGCGCGGAAGCTTTCTACGTTTCATTAAATGATTAGAGAAAGAAGACGATTCGTTGTATCGTTCCATGTCTGAGTGCAATTCGCTCCCGCCCTCCCGCGCGGAAGCTTTGACGTTTCAATACATTTTTACTCTTAATCCTTGTCTGTATTCATTTTCGCCCATCCAGCGCTAAGCGCGGAAGCTTTATCGTTTCATTCAATTATTAGAGAAGGAAGATGATTCGTTGTACCGTGTCCTTGTCTGAGTGCAGCTTTGACGTTTCAATAAATTATTAGAGAAGGAAGTCGATTCGTTGTACCGTGTCCTTGTCTGAGTGCAATTCGCTCCCGCGCAAAGCGCGGAAGCTTTGACGTTTCAATAAATTATTAGAGAAGGAAGACGATTAGTTGTATCGTGTCCTTGTCTGAATTCAGTATTTCCCCCTCCCGCGCGAAGCGCGGAAGCTTTGACGTTTCATTTGTTTATTACTCTTACTCCACGTCTGCAATCACTTTCGCCCATCCCGCGCGTAGCGCGGAAGATTTCACGTTTCATTAAATTATTAGAAAAAGAAGATGATTCGTTGTATCGTGATCTTTGACGTTTCATTTAATTATAACTCTTAATCATAGTCTGAATTCAGTTGCCCCCCTCCCGCGCGAAGCGCGGAAGCTTTGCCGTTTCACTATATTATTAGAGAAAGAAGACGATTCATTGTACTGTTCTCTATATTAATCCTTGTCTGATTTCAGTTTCCCCACATGATGTACGTATGGAACGTTCGTTCGCAAATATTTGCATGCACAGCCCCGAGTGGTGGGTAGCATGTTATCTCCCGGCAGTGCTTGTCGCAATAGCTTCTGGAAAGGATTGTATACTACTGTTAGTGTTAACGGCCACTATTTAGGCCCATTAGTGACTATACAAAATATATGCTCTTCCTGGCTATTTGGTAATGTGTCAGTTTGCAACAGAAATGGGGAAACGCGAATTTGTTGAAAATCATGTGATATCACGAACATTTATAAATCTCTTGTATGAAATACGCCAGTGACATAGGCCTACATCAGCTTTTCAATAAAACAAAAATAAGTTGTGACATAATAATATTTCTCCAAAAATGAATTTTTTAAAGGAAATATCAGGAAATAAATGAGTGAAAAAAATAAAAATAAAGATACAATGACGTGAATTTTAAAAAGGGTGAACGGAAACAACATAACAACTAGTGAACTATCTTATAAGTCATACTAATGTCCGAAAATCTTTCTCCTTGTCTCCGATCTCATCACGAATTTGTCACAGAGTTCATTTATGTTTACATTGTCCAGGATTGTCTGATGTGCATTGCAGATTGCTACTTTTGCGCTTCGCGCTTAACATTTAGCTCGTTGCTTTTTAACGCTGCGTCTTTGCATCTGGCGCACTGCATTTCTATGATGCTGTTGATTGAACAAAGTGAATAAAGTCATCAATTCCTGATGAAGCCGTATGAAACGAGAATTCAATTTATTCTTGTCTCATATATGGTTGTCTCATTTACTTCGTTCGTATATATGTATTATGAAAATGAGATAACAAAATGTGTATATTGACGGTCATCTTGCGAGTAATAACCATTAACTACTCTCATCGGGCTCTCATTAATTTCTCTTTTTTTTTTTTTTTTTTTGAGGGTGAATTATTGGGGGGAATGATTGTACAGGCCACCCCCCCACCTGAAATATGGGGGGGGGGGGGGGGGATATATCCCCCCATCCCCCCGGGATCGAAACCCATGCCCACTCTTTATGCTACGGAAATAATGCTCGGATAACTTTATACGTAAACGTCATGTTTGCATATTACAAAAAGGTGTCGAACAGGACGATCGAGATTGATTTCCGTTGATTTCTTAATACTATGCCATCGAGTTAGTTTCATGGGGGTAAAATGGAACTGCTCCAAATTAAATACTATTTAGTAACTGAGAATGAGTGACATGAAAATCAAAATCAACTTTACGGAAATCATATTAGGCCAACGCAAGGAGCCTTTAAGATTCGTCACCCTTGATCTTACTTTCCATATAGTTAGTTAGTTTCATGGGGGTAAAATGGAACTGCTCCAAATTAAATACTATTTAGTAACTGAGAATGAGTGACATGAAAATCAAAATCAACTTTACGGAAATCATATTAGGCCAACGCAAGGAGCCTTTAAGATTCGTCACCCTTGATCTTACTTTCCATATAGTTAGTTAGTTTCATGGGGGTAAAATGGAACTGCTCCAAATTAAATACTATTTAGTAACTGAGAATGAGTGACATGAAAATCAAAATCAACTTTACGGAAATCATATTAGGCCAACGCAAGGAGCCTTTAAGATTCGTCACCCTTGATCTTACTTTCCATATAGTTGGGAGTATGTTTGTGATGAGGATGGAAGTCGCCTATGAATGATTGTACGAAAGACGCGTGAATTACAAAGTGACCCTTAGTTTTAGTATCATCAAAATGTCTCTTTTTAGATAGGAAAAGTGCCTCCTTTTACTTTTTACAAATGCCGCTTTGGATAAGTGTCACTTTTCACCTCTGATAAGTTCTACCTATATTTTGACACGTTATCTCAAGAGCCCCATCGATCCTCTTTCCTTAAATGCTTCTTTTTCACCTCTGATAAATTGCATCATTAAAATCTGAATGGTGCCCATTTTCCTTCCTACAACTGCCTCTTTCATTTTGAAATAAGTGTCCCTGTTCCTTTCTCATAAGTGTAATTTTTCATCTTTTTTAAGTGCCACTTTTTCCGGTATGACAAGTGCACCTATCTAATTTTAATACAACCCCTTACCTTTCTCATAAACGCCCATTTTTACCTCTGATAATTGCCCCTGTTAAAATCTGATGAGCGCCCTATTTCCATTCTCATAAGTGTCTTTTTCATCTCTGATGAGTGTCCTTTTTCAGGTGCGAGAAGTGCACTTTTTTTCTACCTCTGATAATTGCAATTTTAACTTGGACACTTGCTCCTTTTGTTTCTAATAAGAGTCGTTTCCCCCTTTAGCACTCTCTTTCTTTTCTCCATACTTCGCTCGCATTTATATGTTATAATCATGTTACTTATTAAAGGTCTTTTCAGTCTTTTATGATTAGATTGTGTATAGAATCCATCAGCGTTTGTTTTTCCTCTTTATAAGATGTAATTTTTCGCATTACAACCTAACAAATCTTAAATTTGTCGCTTGCTCGCTCGCAAATTAATATTCAGACCATCACACCCAACTGGAAAGTTATGCTGCTAAAGCAAGTTTCTTGGACCATGAAAAGAGAGAAGCAAATATTGAAATCATCCCTGATAATGGAATCACAATCATAACAATGTATATCTTCGCTTTGATATTTCCCTTTGTAACTGCCCGTTATTGCCAGAAAGTGCCCTTTTTTGGTGCACTACCCCCCCCCCCCCACTTTGGAAGACGCTCCGCTGGCCCTATCGTCGCCCGTCAGTGTTCTAGCCCGATCAGAGCTAAAATCTTCATACAAACCATGAAACATTTTGGCTCCGTCACCCTTCAATGTTCTAGCCCGATCCGAGCTGAAGTCGATATTTGGTGGCTCTTTACAATCTTCGTCGTAACTCCACACGGCACGACGAGGGAGACGGTTAAACGGTCCGAGACGGTAACCAGCTTTGACCTTGACTCGGAACATAGGCAGCGGCAGCTGGATGTGACAGAGGAGAAAGAGAAAGAAAGAGAAAGAAAGAGAGAGAGAGGGGGAATGGGATATTGCATAAAAATGAACAGAGAAGAAAAAACGTGTAAATCCTGAAAAATATGACATGATTAAAACATGGAAGATCAACATTGTATGAAATTATTTTTTTACTTTATTAATTCTACAGGATGGAAAGAAATTTGTCAGACTTTCATTTCATATCCTGCTTACAGATGAAGACAACTTCAACGGGTCACAGGAAAATATTATCATTCAAACGAATTAATTCCTAATCATTCAAATTATTTCATTGCTAAACATACAAGTTTGAGACAATTCATAGAAAATAAATACAAATTGGAACCATTGAAACGAATTAGAAGTGATAGATGCATGTGAAGACGTCTTACTGTTTTTCCTGTTAAGTCTTCGATATCGGTGACGCCAAGGACCTCGAGGGTGTGCATCAAGGAATCGACGTGGGCTTCCAGTCTCCAGTTGCGATCACCAAGGAACGTCACTTCGGCTAGGGCACTGTGGATCTTCTTCTCAAGGGTAGCGATGCGATCACGGAGTTTCTCGTTGACCATCGCCATGGCCTGTTCGGGTTTGATGGTTGTTGTCTGTGATGACGGACCTGTCTGATGGCCGGTCCACTGGTTGCTGCCGCTGCTATCAACACCGCTAGGAATAGACGACAAAGACACCGACTTCACAGGATCGCGGTTCTGCTTCGGCTGGTCACCACTCGGATCGAAGGAATGATGGAGAAAGGGTTGGTAGAAGAACGGGTCGGGTTGCTGGCGTGGAGAGGTTGGTTGAATTGAGACGCAGTCCTCATAGACGCTCATGCCTGATACTGTAGAGGATATCGACGGGCTTGGAGGACTTTGAGACTTGTTGATAACACACTGGTTGAGTGCTTGATAATTATGAGGCTGTTGGATTGAGAGTGACACGGGAGCAGGAGGGACATGTGGCATCGTAGCAACGGCACGTGTCTGCTGAGGAGGAAATGAGGGATTCTGGCCGATGACGTTGTTTGAAAACCCGTTGACCGTCGCAGATTGTGGTATATTCACTTGGACGCCAGGCATCACCATGGGTTGTGAGCTCCTGTTGATGAAGCGGGGAATTCCCTGCTCATGACGTGACGGTATTTGGTTACATTCAATCTGGACCAGTGGAATAAACGTGTCCACCATTTTGAAGACTGTTTAAGTGTTTTGAAGAAGAAGAAGAAGAGGTTGCCACAATTCAGAAGTCAAGCTACAGACAAAATATACAAGGTGAATTAAAGAAGTCGGTTTTGAAGAGCAGTAATGAGTAGGAGAGGGAGGAAGTAGGGGGTTGGGGGCGGGGGCACAGACACATGCGGTGTTCAAATCGCGAAGATATTTTGAAGAGGTTTACATTAAGCAATTTTCATTTCTTTTTAAAGATTAATTTCGTATAATGAAGGATAATAGTCACAATGATATTTGATGGATATTTTTGTTAAATTCAATTGGCAAAAGACGGCAAAAGAGAATGCTATGTGTTTTGCTAATAATGATCAGAGTCATCATACTCATACTATAGGGCATACAGAATCTAGGCCCATTTCTAATAGACTATAGTCTACTATAGAAAAAAAGAAGGTGAAAAATAGGCCAAAATCATACAAGTTTGCATGAAATAGACGAGTCTTCAACTTCAAGTACATTTGGACGCTCATTGGATAAAAATCAATATGATGGTGTGACGAAAAACAAATTGTGATCTTACCCCCCCCCCCCCCCCCCCTAATCGGTAAGTTGATAATTTTTCGGAACGGACGCAAATGACTGCAAAATTGCCGATCTTTTGTCAATATTTTCACAATTTCGCACCCAATTCCAAAGAAAGTTTCGTTTCTGGGTAATTTTATGTTCCTCTTTCCATTGGTGATATCAAATCTAATCGATTTGTAGAGATAGCGAACTTAGGCCACGCGCGAACTTTGGTCACACGTCCATATCAGTGATATAGTTGCAGCTCGTGCCTGTCTGACATCGAATTTTTAGATCGCGATATTTCCGGAATTATTTGCCGATTAATTTTCTAGTTGCACCAATTTGTAGTCATAAACTTAACCGTCCTTTTGGTAATAATTAAACTAAAACAAACGTGTGTAGAATATGAGAAATCATGGATCGAACATCACATTTCCTATATTTTCAAAAATCTCCGCGAACTTTGGTCACCCCGTCTAGATGCCAATGATAGAAGAAATACATTTGAACAGTAACGACAAAAACTATAATAATGCAACTTAAAAGATATTCATATGACCTCGATTCAAGTAATTTAGGCCTACTCACCCTTTTTTCCACAGAATAAAATGACTAAAAGTATTCAAAAGACTTTCTTTCGATGATTGAAATAAGAACGGAAAGTTACAGGGCAGGCAAGTTGAGTGAAAGAGCTAGAATAATGATTAGAGGCAAGTCTTAAATTTGTTGGTACATGGTACGCGCAAACAGGCAATTTTGTTTAAGCGCTCTCTTTATACGCTCTTTAAGCGCGCACTAAGAATTGATGCAGAAAAATGCGCGCTTTTACAAGTGGGAAATCCCCTAAATTTTTTCTCTACAAAAATGACTGTTGTCTCTCTTTGATTTTTTTTATTTGATTCAAGCATTTGTTACCCAATATACATATACGACGATGAAATATCACACACATAGGTCTACACCAAATGATGGGGGTTGTGTGTTCGGACGCTCAACAAAATACATATACGACGATGAGATATCACACACATAGGTCTACACCAGGCGCGTACGCAGGGGGGGGGGGGGGGGGGGGTTTGGGGGGGTTAAACCCCCCCCTTTGGTATTTTTATGTGTATAAACCCCCCCTAAAAAACCCTAAAACCCCCCCCTTTGGGATTTTTTTTTTTTTTTTTTTTTTTTTTAATTATTATTTAAAAAAAAAAAAAAAAAAAAAAAAAAAATTCCCATGAATGACCTAAACAAGTGACCTCACCCCCCCCCCCAACGGAGCAACATGTCAAATTTTCAAATTTCGAGACAAAAAAAAAAAAAAAGTGTCCTCTTACCCCCCCCCCCCCCCCCCCCCCCCCCCCCCCCCCCCCCGCTTATTCAGCGGTCGGCTGAGTCGTTGCGATTTTTTTGGGACCAAAAAAAAAAAAAAAAAGTGTCCTCTTACCCCCCCCCCCCCCCCCGCTTATTCAGCGGCTGGCTGAGTCGTTGCGAAATTTTCGGCCCGATTTATAAATGTTAAAACCCCCCCCTTGAAAAAATCCTGCGTACGCGCCTGGTCTACACCAAATGATGGGGGTGTGTTCGGACGCTCAACAAAAATAACGCCATCACTTCTGCCTTAGAATTTAATGAAACGTATGCATTAAATAGCCCTAAGGGAGCACTCACATATTAGGCCATACGTGGGGTGCCGCTCTAATGGGTGAATTTTTAACAAAACATGGGTCCCACTTTTAACAAATATACCATTAAAAATGGGTCCGTTCTTTCAAAATTTTCGGATGTTTGCAATGCAAATTAACACTCGAAAATCAACCGAAAATTGTGGAAAACGGGTACATTTCGAGAAAATGCCCGAAAATGACCCCTATAATGGGTAGGGGTTTCGAGGCTTGAGCGGCACACGTACTCCGTCCAAACCAAATCTGAGTATACCCCCCCCCCCCCCGGGCCCTAACCTTCATACATAAGTATTTTGAAAGGTCTTTCTCTTCTATCACAAAAAGGTTTCTTGAATTGACCAGAGATGACCATGAACAATTGAACCGACACTTTCCCTGGCGTCATTCGCTCCGCGCAGGCTTTTGATCGTCACATGTTGACATATTTTGGTAAAAGGAACTAACGAAATATATAATTTCGGTTATGATTGCTCCGGCTACAAATGCACCGCGGTTAATATCCTAAACGAATCGTATTCAACTCTGGACCAAACACTATAACACTTTATACCTAAACATACCTCTAACATTAACATAATTGAAAACCCAATAGCAGCCTTAAACCCCCTTTGAACCTAACCCAACATGTAAGCAGAAATATTATTATTATAATTATTATCTTTGAAGATATAAAGCCCGCGCCGAGCAAATGCCACCAGTGTAAATATCGGGCTATTCATGGTCTGCGGGGAAGTTGACAAAGATCAGTGATAAATTTGCTGATATAACCATTCAGAAGCAAGGATTTCAGTAGCTTATAACACAAACTGAATTGTCATTGATGACAAATTTTGTGGTCTGCCTGTCTGGTCGAGGAAACTTCACGCGATCACACATACTTTTACTACAAGAGAAACCACTTTTCCATTTTCCATATCTGTGACGTCAAAGTCATAGTTGTCTATTTTATTAATATTTTCCCCGCTTACTTCAGAAAGCAATAACATTTTTCGGGGAGGGGGCGGCAGCGTGATCAGCTTGTAGAAATCGGCTGCTCTTTTGGAGATACGCGCTCGGGCCATGTCTCATTTTTCTGAACCCAATTTTGTCATCTTCTACCCCCTCCCTTTCTCCCCTTCCTTCTTCGATCTCTCTCTCTCTCTTTCTCCACTGTTTTTCCTATCCTTCTCTCTTTCTTCCCTCTCTAATCCCCCATTTAAAATTGTAAAACTATTGTGAGACATAACGATTTGCAGATCCTACATACGGACTTACTGAAAAAAGCATCACACCTGATCTGAAGGCAGTCTATGTTTAAACACCATAGTGAATTAAATTAAATTAAATTCAATTCATTTATTTTTCCTCTCTCAATCGTTCATATTTACAATGATGGTACATTTCAACATATTCACATATTTATATACATATAGATTAATTTGCACAATACAATACATTAACAAAATAAACAAGAAATTGAAAGGGAAGGAGGGCCGACTAAAAAGCAGAGCCTGTAGGGTGTAGGGCCCCCTGTAAAAGTAATTATTATGAATTATTATTTTATGAGAAAAACAAAACAACAATAACAATAACTGATTCAGTAATACAAAAAAAAAAAATCACTTTTTAACGCAAAACATTGATAAATACGTACATGTTTATAAAAAGAAACAATCAAAGTTGCATAAAGTCACACTACAAATTATATTTGATTGGTGAATGCAATACGGTAGCCTAGTAAAAAAAACAAAGAAACAGATTGTGAATTTGTTGTGTTTTTAACAACATTTATTTGCACATATCATTTCTGTGTTGCATTATAGACATAAGAGAACAATTTTTTAATAATAAACATTTACATGTTTATTGCAAATCAGTTGAACTGCCAGCTTCAAATGTATATATTACTAAACTATATTTGACATACTTAACACCATATAAGATTTAAATCATTGAACCTTTCTTCTGAATCAGGTAATGGTCCAGCTCTGTAATTTAAACACTCACCCTTTCTATCATTTCTCAGAAAATATGTAAGGTCTTTTTATCATCTTTCATAATTTGACTTGATTTAATTTTTGATTTTTATTTACCAACAGCAATACATTTCATACAATATGTTTAGGCAAACGAGAAGAGAAACTATTGGTTGGTAAAAGGCGCCGGAGAATAGCACATATGCTAGTCGAGCTTATTTTGGTACAAATCAGTTGAGAAAACGTAACAAAACAAAGATAATGAATTTACTATTGGCACTCGATACTTTCAAAAGTAAGAATGCTTAGCAATGTCTTACAATAAACATAGTGATAATGTAAAATATAATTTGTGTACATACTATTGCAGATTATATAACTTGATAATTTATTAATGTTTTGGTCAACAAATGACTTGTAACAGTACTCAAATAGTACAAACGAGCACTTCAGGTAGCTACCATATTTCTACAGAACTTTTTCATACATTTTATAGTCTTCCTGAATTATAAGCTTGAATCTCCAGGCTTAGAGTCCAATGTGTTAACAGTTAAAGCAATTATAGTAATTACCATTACAGTATCATTACAGGTTAGAAGGCTTGGGAATGAAAGACAATCAATGTGAAAAGTGGGCCTCAGAAAAACTTTTAAAAAAAAATGGCCTTTCTAACAAACAAAAAGAGTGCAAAAAGAATGACAGCCTTCAGGCGAACTGCATGCTTCCGTGAATGCGCTGTATAACACTAATACTGCGCATTATACGGAAGCAGCATTTTTACGGAAGTGCCAGTCAGAGGTCAACACCGTTTTATTGAGATCATAAAGTCACACGTTAATATGTGAAAAGGGAGCTAAGCTGTATCGCTCTGGTAAGATATTGGCTAATATGTCGTTATTTTTTACCTCCGATATAGCATTGCCGTAGGCAAATAGGAGTAGAAGTGGCATAACATTCATTCAGGCCACTTTCTCTCCTTCTCTTACCAACAAATACTACTTCTTGATGTCTTCTCATGCTGCACATGAATATTAAATTGAATTGAAATTTGAAATATCTTTCCAACGATGCCCTGACTAGAAACTTAATGGTCTACAGTTGGCATCCCACTAGAATTTCTATCTGAAATAATTTCGAGCTTAAACAAATCGTTGTTACTCAAATACTAGGGTTTTAAGAAAGATAACAAACAGTCCTTTTCAGGACTACACATCCCCAAGAAAGATTACCGAGTCAGAGTCCTTTTCAGGACTCCTCAACCCTCTCTCTCTCTCTCACATGGTGCACCCGCAAGCCTTCTGTATACTAGGGTTTTAGTATAAGTTCACTTTCAGAATTAAGCACAGTGGGTATGTAACCCCTTACATCCCTTAAAACACTAGTACCCACTCTCATAAGTAGACTATCTTGGTTGTCATTACTTGCATCTACAGTTTCTACACCACCAATGGCACCCCTTTCCCCCTTTCCACTTCTATCGGTCCCTCCTTGCCCCTCTCCAGTGGATTCTGTATTACCTTTATCATTTTGCTGGAGGCATGACCCACTTTGAGAGGCTGTATTCCCTGTGCTTATGCCTTCTTTAATCTCGCTTTCACTAATCGAGTTGATAGCACGAGCAAACTTAGGATCAATATCATTGGATGATAAAGAGTGTATACCTGTCGACAGACGATCCTCTTCTCTAATGTTATATTCATTGGGAGCCTTGAAATAGTCGGTTTGGCCACTGTTCCAGTTGAATGCCCTAGAATCTATAACTGGACTCAGGTTATTTTGTTTGCCATGATTATCTTGCTCTGATTCACTTGGAATATTCCTCCACTCCTCCTCTCTCTTCCCCACCTCTCTTCTCTTCCTCTTTCCATCTTCCATCCTCCCACGAGCAGCCTCTCTTCCAGTCGACCCGTCATCTCTTTGGCGAACTTTGACACCAACTGCACCAGCATCCATTGCAGGTGGTGAGTTGCCAAGCCCCTCTGCTTCACCCGACGCTCCTCTTTTCATCTGAGCTGATCGTCGTTCTGGGGGTGGACTGGTATTGCACTCATCCGATTCAGACTCATCATGCCTCACCTGTAGGTCACGGCTGGGGCTACTAGCTGCTGAACCTCCTGAGCGAGTCTCTCTTGCTTGCGGATCAGATACAGGTGTCCTTTGTCTCATCTCCTGTACTGGCGTCGGTAGTGAAGCATTCAAAGGAGGCTGCTGTCAAGGGCAATATAAGAGGCAAGAATGAAAACTGAAGACTATTTATTTATTTATTTATTTATTAAAGTTTTATTTCAACTGGGTGGTCTCATTTCAAGTCCATTTCTGGACCTGCTCTCCCAGAGAGCCATCCATTCACATAAAGCTTGTACAATAACAACATGAATACAAAATATACATGGCATACAGCATACAATAATTAAATTAAAAATGATATTAATAAGAGAAAGAACTATGAAAAAACTATGAAAAGCGTTCAATACTTTTTAAAGTTATTAAAGGTTAGAATAGGTTGTAAATTGCTCAACTATATCAAAATGGTTTGGGAAGATTATAACCTCCTGAAAATCACGCTTCAGAACATGGACCTATTACGAATGGACAATCATCGTTTTCTTAACGAATTCATTGTGATTGTCTCCGTCAATGTCATCTCAATAACATTCCGTACATGTTTCTTCACTTTGATCTTATGATGGTCACCGCCAATAAGCCGGGACAGAATCAAGATAGTGATTTTAAACATGTTAATCTACACGCGCAGAAGATAATAAATCGCTTAAATCATGGGAAATCGATGTGCAGTTCTGGTTAATAATTGGAATTTGTTGTTCCGTGTACTGTGTTCTATTTCGGAAAAACATGTTGATATTACCTGATAGGTTTCGTTTGGATTGTTTGTGATTTAAAATCCTGTTTTCCCCAATTTCCTCATAATATTCCAGAATTACAACGCACAGGGCTTATAAAGATCATGGCCTTTTAATTGTTTTATAAGGTCATTGGTGCGTGCAAAAGTGTGCAAAAGTGTGCAAATCAGTAATAATAAATTTCATATTACAAAAATCGTCTCCTTTTCAACTTTGCTGCTCCCCATTGGGGATGTTTTTATTGAAGACATACTCTTACAGAGCACACCATCCAAACAAAACCCAAGAGAGGGAAACTGCTCCTTTGTCAATGCCCGA
Organism: Strongylocentrotus droebachiensis; assembly: GCA_035222895.1. NCBI lineage: Eukaryota > Metazoa > Echinodermata > Echinoidea > Camarodonta > Strongylocentrotidae > Strongylocentrotus > Strongylocentrotus droebachiensis. Next base: position 12,761 of record JAVYIG010013500.1, read on the forward strand.
AAATGCTTACGCAGTCGTTATTGTTAAAACAGCTGAATGTTCTCATTAAGATGCACATAATCAGAAGGCAGTGACTATCATTGGATCAAAGAAAGAATCACGTTGAATGTCCATCCGTAATAGGTCCATGTTCAGAATTATCTTTTTTTTCCAAACAAATAAAAATACTTTATTTCCTGGTATTGGCCCAGACCTTTACAATTTGCCAAAATATGCAGAACATACAAGAACATAAAAACAAACCATTTTGACAATGTAAATTTGTCTTTCCCCTGTCTAGGATAGTTTTGTATCAGATGCGGTGAGGCAGGCATGCACCCAAGTCAGAATTACGATATCCAGTGTTAGAGTGTTATTAGAGTAATACGCGTTTAAAAGAGATATTCCTAACTGCATCACCAGTCTTCGTTCGCAATGTTAATTCTCTTTTCATACCCACACAAATAGATTGTGCCATCTGCCCCCTCCCTCCCCAAGGGATACACAACTGGCAAGGAAGATTTTTTCTTTAATTCTCATTTTTACAGCAATAGTTTTGATAGACCGGTTTACTATTACGTTTCAATTTCTCTCCCGGAAACCAGGGTTACCAACTATGTGCTATCTCTATTGATGGATTTCACTTTGCACATATTAGTTGTTGATATGTCAGACAAGCCTCTGTCCAGCTTCTCAGACGTCAAGAACAACTTTTGTTCAACAAGAATGCACAAAGTTCGTAAACATGTCTATTTCCTACCTGTTCAGAATTGTTGACCTTTTTCTCTTCACCTTAAATAACAAAAATAGAAAAGAGATGGGGATTTCTAAAACTGCATGCATAGATGCCACGATAAACCATATTAAATAATATCACAAGAGCAAAATAAATGGCATAAGCACACTAGAGCACTCCATTCAATTTCTTATATTATAACACCCAGATACATGAGCATGCATGGGTAATTCCTTTGCTTTATGCAGCTATTTTGTGTTGTTGCCAGAGCACATGTTGTATATAGAACCTACTGTACCCTGCCATATACAGTGCAGTATTATTTCATACTGAAATCCCAACGATTAATCATGAAGACATGTGCATGGATCTTCATACCATGTACAGTACATACAATGAAATACACGTGTAGTAACAGGCAACAGCGTAATGAGCAAAAACTTTATCGGGACTGGGAGGGGGGGGGGGGGCAGAAAGAAAAAGAAGCGGTCTCGTCTGCATTTACGCAATTCGATATGATGACAAATTGAGGTTGGGACATTTTTCATAGGCAGAGTGGCGGATTAGCAGGCCCCAAAAATGAAATCCTTGGATTATAATTAGCATTTTGAAGAGAATATTGACCAAGAATCATATCAGACAAATTTTTACTATAATTTGTAATAATTTTAATGAAATATGAACAAATAACAAAAAATGATTGATTAATTCTCATATTCAGTGGTGAAAACATAGTCCAAGTCTTCTGACCTAAAAAGACATTTGACCTTGACTTTGTGGCCTGGAATTTGTGTCATATGATTTGTGAAAACGAATCTGTTTAATCAAGTTATGGAAATGCAAGCATTACTTTAAACAAACAGAACTTTGTTATTCCTGGCTCATTTTTCCTGTTTGGGGTGTCACTTGAAAGGGTAGAAAATGAACTTTCTAGAAATGTGATCTTCTCTTTGAAATTCAGATACCGCCCGCCAAATGACTTTTTGGTACCCTCTCTTCAAATTGTTCGTAATCACTCATGCGTGAAATATGCATCATATGAGCTCTAGCAAATAAAAGAGGAGGATCTAAGCTTTACAAATATGTGTCATTTAATAATTATAATTGTGATTAAGTTATGATAAAACATCAATAATTCTCGGTTTCGTTTTTTTCTGGGATGCACTGTATAGCGCTCATATTTTTCAGACTTGATGGAGCTCCGCAATTATTACCCTGGCTTTAGCATTGCTGTCATTAATTTTACTGCGCTCTAGTATTTTAATTCCTCCCAGGTACCCATTTAAACTACCTGGATCGAGTGTGGCAAATGTAGATTGATGTCTTGCCAAAGGACATTAGTGCCACGGCAGGACTTGAACCGCGGACCTTGTGATCCACAGTTTGGTGACGTATCCACTCGACCACGACACCTCTGAGAACTAATTAATGCCTTATCACAGGGCACTATAGTGCATTGACTTGGTTTCGAACCACTCTACCACTGAGCCATTGCACCGTGCTTTAGCACATCCTTCAACAATATCAAAACAGTGTGGTGGTGCTTATGATATGCTCTACGTCACTGACTTCATTTTCAAGGGGTTTAGATATCTAGAGAAATTTATCTGGGCTTTTTTAAATTTTATGTGGGTCTGTAGACCAATTACATGTATGCAGTCCATTTGTCCCAGAGGACCCTGTTAAAGTTAGGCCTGGCTTGTTAATATTGAAATAACACTGATAAAAGTGATTCCTCTTACCCTTGCGCTGGACATCTTCCTCTTCTACTTTTGACGGATAACCAGGTGTGAAGGATGCTTCTGGTTCAGGATGTCTCTGCTGAGGATCGCTTGCTGATGGCGAATAACAGAGTAAGAACATGAGTGGATACTACATTGTACCTGCATAATGGTCATCTATGTGCAGATGAACCTGTAAAGAGAGGCAACTTGACTACAGTGTGGTCACTTGTCTCCCCTTGGGCGGGCTTAAAGCCACATATACATGTAGTAGTCAGTGGCCGTGTTTATTGCATCATAATTCACTGACACCAGAATTGGTTGAATTACCAATTAATGTATGCACATGCAGGTCTCTCAGGCAGCGAACCCGTGGTCATACCAGAAAACACTCCAGCTTGCCTCGAGGGCGAGGGCAGTTTTAATACGAGAATTCCTTATAGTTCAGGGCACAGTGCATATTACACAAGACATATTTCGGTTGTAAAAGTAAAGTCCACTAGCTGCATGTTGGTGACTAACAAAACCTGTCATTAATAATAATAATAACATTTCTAGTATTGTTGGTCCAACATCCAATAAATTTACTGTTACATGTTACGTTTTATTATATTACAAGAACACAAGATCGATGGGATTTTTTTAGTCCGAATGGTCCAACATTTGAATGTATTTTGCTATAGATACATTTTTAATCACACATAAATAAGCACCACATTAAATCCAGATGGGACAGTGTTAGTCTCATCTGTCCAACTTCTGATTAAGGCTAAAACAATGGGACCGTATTCCTATTAGTTTTCATTAGAAAAATGAAAGACCAAAGAGACATCCCTCTTCCCATTGGTTCAACATCAACTGTTAGTTTTGGATATAGGTTTCATTGGTACAAAAGGACTAAGGAAACATGGGGAAAGATCGATGCCAATGCTTCTCAGGACAATGGAATGTGTATGTATGACACTTTTATATGGACCTTTCCAATCTGGGACTTTGCAGAGCCTCACTATCTGAAGTGTCTTTACAAAATCAAAGACTTTAGTGGGACTGAAAAGTACTGAATGATTATAATATAACTATGATCCAATATGTAAAGACTCGAGTCCCAGGTATTTTTTTGCTGTTGATGGTATAACAATGTACAATCACACGTTGTCTGAAAGTTCAGGTTTGCATGGCGAGAAGATAACTTAGAGAGTAGATTTGCAGTACTTTGAGAGAGTCCTTAAAAATGGACTGTTTGTATTATTTTGTGTTTATATAGAGAATCAATCAAACTTGACGTTTTGGACAGACTATAGAAAAAGAAAGGAATGGTAATGTTGTTATGATTTATTAGAAAAGATACTACAGATATCTCACATGAAAAGTTCAAAGTTTAGTGATATTAGGTTGAAATACGCAATTGCTAAAAATGATATTTTTCTGATTATGTAAACAGCAGTTTATGATAAATTATACAAATATAAAGGAGAAAAGTCCTTCTCTTTCAAATGTGACATGTTATTGATTTTAATGCATGCACACATTGTTCATACAATATTGGTTAATTTGTACAAGCCTTGATTGTTAGTAAGTATTGTGAGTTTAAGAAAGATTTAAAAAGTTATTGCAGATATCATTTCACAATTCTTTTGCTTTTTCGGAACAATGTTTAGAATGTTTAAATGGTTCATCCTCCCTAATGGTGAAGAATTTTTTTTTCTCAAGCAGTTCTAGTTATTCATAATACTGAAAGAAGTAGAAATGTTTCATTTGTATCTTCAAATACGTAACTAGTGGAAATTGCTCAAAACGTTCCAAATTTTTCTTGTTGATGTCTTAAATATTTGGAAATCGATATATAAAATGAGGACATTTTATTTCTGAGAAGAATATTGTTTGTAGAGCTATATTTTGAACAGGACATTGTACTATTAACATGTTTGAAAGCATCCCATCTTCCCATCTGTCTATTTGTATCCCTCTATCATCAAAGTCCATTTTGCTCTTACCATCACATTTAATCACGATTCCCTCTACATGCTATGTTCAATCTCTTTTATTACACCTTTCATGTTCATCCTTTGGTTTCAGTAGACTTGTTGTTTACAATATGATTGCATGGTTAAGCCTTTATTGAATATTCATAGCAGCTCATTGATATGAACAAAAACTATGTATATTCATGTACCTTTTTTTTTTACAAGCTCTGTTATTTGAATATTTATTAGTTACAGTTGTCATACAATGTACATGTAAATTCATGTAGATATTGGCCTATGCAAATAACCCCCTGTGGTTGCAAGCATGCACAATCTCAGGCAGTTTCCCACAGGCAAGCATGGAGTGGAGATGTGTTTGTTGTTCTCTGCAAATTAGAGCCCGCCGTGCTTAGCTAGCCGTAAAGGCCACTCTTCATTATTATAATCATTCTTATCATCATCATTGTTATTATCATTATTAACATCATTATCAGTATCATTTTTATTATTATTAATAGTATTGTTATTATTATTACTATCATTATTACTCTTAACGATGTCACTTTTTTCATTATCATTATCATTATTATTATCATTATGATTACCTCTTTGCCGACCCTTGTATGAATCCTCCAAACTCTGGTCTACCAAATGATATCCAATTGCTCGGATTCCGTCGATCACCTCTTGAATAACTGTTGGATGTTTGGCTTCAAGACGCAAGAACAGCTCACTACAGGCAACTTGCGGTCCATAGTTTCTTTCAGTTGTCCTGATAGCCTTTCTTTCATGGTTTTTAAAGCATGTTAAAAATGGCAAGAGCTGGAGCGGCGGGACCATTATTAAATCTTCATTGGTGGCCAGGAGGAGATTTTTTAGTTCCCAGCTATCATCCAGTTTTTCTTTCCCGATGATCACATCATGTAGAAACTTATTTCCTGGTGTAAAGAATGAAAAGATTGGTTAAGTTTGGATAACCTTCGCAAGTCCTTCTTCCGAAAATGAAATCGATGTCTAAATGACTGTTGCTCTATTTACAACAAAAATGGTTACAATGGTATATGCTTTCATACATTATTCCTAAATATTGTTAATTTTGAATCCGGCCCACACACTATATCTAACCCTATACCTACATGTACCTAACATAAGACCCAAGTGCAACCCTATTTTCTGATTAGCAAAAAGAAAAGGAGCACATGTGTGTCAAAGTACAAAGGGTAATTATCAGAGGTGAAAATGGTATACTTCTTACACCTACAAAAAGAGGCACTCACCACGGATGAAAAAGGTACTTATGAGAATGGCAAAGGTGCAACAGTCAGATTTTCTGATAGGGGCATTTACAAGAGGTAAAAAGGGGCATTTATGAAAAGGGGATAGGACCCTTATTAGAAAGGAAAAAGGGCACGTATCATTGATAAACTGGAAATCATCAGAGGTAAAAAGGGGCACTGACCAGATATGAAAATGGGTACTTATGAGAATAAAAAAGGGCTAGTGTCAAAATAAAAGGGCACTTAATCAATTGGGGCATTTTTCCTACGTAAAAAATGAGGCAGTTCTTACAAAGTTAAAGGGGCACTTATCAGTGGTATAAAGGGGAAGGGTCACTTGACAAAAATTGATAAGGGCACTTTTCCTATGTAAAACAGGGGCACTTCTTACAAAGTCTAAGGGGCTCTTTTGGAGAACTTGGAAAAAATGGGGGGGGGGGGGGCAATTCCCCCCCTTGGACAGATGCCTTGGCGTGTGCATTGAAATGCAAATTATAAAAGATGCAAATATCACAAATCTTTACCTCTTAAAACCTAACAGAGTAAAAGTCTGATTTGACAAAATGCTAGTGCAATTACGATGTAGAGTAAGCCTTGAGAAAATAACAATTAGTGTAAATCACCTGACCGCTTAAGTGAATCCATGAATTTTTTAGCAACTCCTCTCTTCTCCTGCATTTGATCTAATGCTTGTAGCAGCTCTTCCATTCCTTCTCGTCTACTCCTTTTGCTTGCATCAAAGATCAAGGAAAATCTAGGACCTAATGTACATTACAAACAAAAAGATGTTAATAATTGCTGTGAAATATTGACCTACAGTTCACTTTGACCTGAATGATTAATTCTTAGCTTTTTATTATTAATGTATCACTATAAGTGGTAAAGAAGTGATACTTACCCAAATCAAATCGGAGGGAATTTGATACACATTTTGGATCCAGATACTGCACAAGGACTTCTCGAAATGTGTGTGTTATTGTTTCTATCTCGACAGTTGAGTTGTTATTTCCTTCTGTATTTAACGAAGACAAGACATTTTGCTTAGTGTAATATCTGTGTTCATTTTGTTGTAGATTGTAATGTATAATTTTTTCATTATTTGGATGATTTTTATAATTTTCTGAAGAATTACAACAACAAAAAATCTATCTGGATACATTTGTTGTTGCAAAGGACAGATTAATCCTTAGTTTACAGAAGGAAAAATAAGTTTTTCTGGAATCTTTCAGAAAAAAAAGTTATTTTGGGGTATCATCCAGTTGGCACTGCAATTTTGAAACCAAACAGATTTCTTTACATCATATATATCTTTTGAACGGTAAACGTTGAATCCGAATGGTTATTCTTTATGGATCTTGTAATACGGCAAAGAATTGTTACTTGTGTTAAAAGTGTACAAATGAACGATAATGAAGGTATGATGTATTAGATGAGAAAACAGATTTCTCACATGAGAGGTTCACAGTTTAGTGGTATTTGGTTGAAATAGAAAATCAGACGGACATAGTAATCACCGACTTCAGTAAAGCCTTCAATAAGGTTGGTCACCAGAGGCTTCTAAAGAAGATGGAATACTATGGTGTGAGAGGCCACAACATTGACTGGATATCCAGTTTTCTCTCCAACGTAAGCAGCAAGTTGTTCTGGATAGTCATACGTCATCAACGGTAGAGGTCCAGTCAGGTGTGCCTCAAGGGTCAATACTCGGACCCTGCCTCTGCCCTTTTTACATAAATGACCTGCCAAACCAACTTTCAACGAAAGTCAGACTCTTCGCCGATGACATGGTTCTGTACCATACCATCCAGACACCTGAGGATGCAGAATTGCTTCAGCAGGATCTTGATCAGCTTTGTAGGTGGTCAAGCAAGTGGATGATGGCACTAAATCCAAAGAAATGCCAGGTCATAACTGTCTCCAGGAAGAAGACCAAGTATGTCCATCATTATTCCCTCAATGGAGAAATCTTGGAGTCTGTGTCAGCTGCCAAATACCTTGGCATTACTCTCACTGCTGACCTCAACTGGACACAGCATGTATTTGCCACTTGCAAGAAGGCAAACAACACCCTAGCCTTTCTTAAAAGGAACCTGCGTGTCAACTCCACTCAGCTTAAGACTACTACTGCATACCATGGGCTCTCGTTCGCCCTCTTCTTGAGTACGGGAGTGCTGTCTGGGATCCACACACCATCAGATGTCTAAACCAGTTGGAGATGGTCCAGAGATGAGCAGCGAGATATGTTCTCAACCGCTATCATCATACATCTAGCGTCTCTGACATGCTGAGTCAACTTGGATGGACCTCCCTCCAGAAGAGAAGAGAGCATCAACGTCTCACCCTACTGTACAAGATGCACTACTCTTTGGTTGACTTTGACATCCACCACTACATCCAACCGGCAACAGTCGTATGAACTACAAGATCGTCTCGTCCTTACTGTTATCGTGTCATGCAGTCACGAACAGAGCAACATATTCACTCCTTCTTTCCTCGCACTGTTCGACAGTGGAACGCTCTCCCTCTTGAGGTTGTCCTGGCTCCATCAGTGGAAGCCTTCCAGCGACAACTAAAGAAAGGGCAATTTTTTTATTGGCACTATGTATGTATACACCTTTCACCTGCACATCCCTATGTCGCCACACACATGCACTCGCACACATCTGCAAGAATCTTCAGCAGTGAAGGAGGCAGATTATTTTGAAGAAGAAGAAGAAGTGAAGAAAAAAAGAAAACAAGGGAAACGCTCTTGGCGGTCTCGCCTGCATTACCGGTACGCAATTCGATATGATGAAAAATTGAGGTTGGAACATTATTAACAGGCAGGGTGGCCCATTAGCAGGCCCCAAAAAATGAAATCCTCTGAATATAATCACATTTTGAAGTTAACATTGACTAAGAATCATCAGAACAATTATTTACTATTACCGGTAATTGTACCAAGATCGATAACTTGAATGAAATATGAACAAAAAAATTATTAATTCTCATTAAGTTGTGAAAACATAATCCAATTCTACTGACCTTTGACCTTGTGACCTGGAATTTGTGTCATATGATTTGTGATACTTGATAACCCTTGGGTACAAGTTTCATGGAATTTGAACAAACAATTTTGAAAATATGCTGAAAATTCAAAATCTTGATGTTGATGCCACAACACAGTCTAAGTCTGTTGACCTAAAATGACCTTTGACCTTACTTAGTGACTTAAAATACTACTCACATGATGGGGGAGACTTGATAACCCTATAGTCCAAGTTTCATTGACTAAGAACTTATAATTTCAAAATAACATCAAAAATTCAAAAACTTAACCTTAGGTTAAGTTTTTGATGCTGATGCCACAACATAGTCCAAGTCTGTTGACCTGAAATGACCTTTGACCTTGACTTTGTGATCTGAAATTCTACTCACATGATTGGGGATACTTGATAACTCTATAGTCCAAGTTTCATTGACTAAGAACTTATACTTTCAAAATTATATAAAAAATTCAAAAACTTAACCTTAGGTTAAGTTTTTGATGTTGACGCCGCCGCCGCCGCCGTCGCCGTCACCGGAAAAGCTGCACCTATATGTCTCGCTTTTTGCTACGCAGGCGAGACAAAAAAGGGGGAAAAAAGAAGAAAAAAGTAAAACAGCGCGATTTTTGGAAAATCCTGGATCCGCCACTGGGTCGAACCCCCCCCCCCCCCCCTGGCAAAAAGCTAGATCTGCCCCTGAGCCGTATAGGCAACCCTACATTATTATCATTATTACTTTTATAATCGGTATTACCATCACTGTCATTATCATTGTTATTATCATTGTTATCATTAATAGTATTGTAATTATTACTATCTTTATTACTTTCAACAATGTCACTATTTACACGATCATTATCATTATTATTACCTCTATGCCGACCCTTGTATGCATCCTCCAAACTCTGGGCTACCAAATGGTATCCAATTTCTTGGAGTCCGTTGATCAGCTCTTGAATAACTGTTGGATGTTTGGCTCCAAGACGCAAGAACAGCTCACTACAGGCAACTAGCGGTCCGTAGTTTCTTTCAGTTGCCCAGACAGCCTCTTTGTCATTGTTTTCAAAGCATGTTAAAAATGGCAAGAGCTGGAGCGGCGGGACCTTCATTAAATCATCATTGTTGGTCAGGAGGAGATTTTTTAGTTCCCAGTTATCATCCAGTTTCTCTTTTCCGATGATCACATCATGCAGAAACGTATTTCCTGGTGTAAAGAATGAAAAGATTGGTTAAGTCTGGATAACCTTGGCAAGTCCATCTTCCGAAAATAAAATCGATGTCAGAATGGCACATTTCAATTTACAACAAATTCGGTTACAATGGTATTGCTTTCATACATTATTCCTAAATATTGTTCATTTCGAATCCTGCCCACACACTATATCTAACCCTATACCTACATGTACCTAACATAAGACCCAAGTGCAACCCTATTTTCTGATTAGCAAAAAGAAAAGGAGCACATGTGTGTCAAAGTACAATGGGTAATTATCAGAGGTGAAAATGGAATACTTCTTACACCTACAAAAAGAGGCACTCACCAGGGATGAAAAAGGCACTAATGAGAATGGCAAATGTGCAACAGTCAGATTTTCTGATAGGGGCATTTACAAGAGGTAAAAAGGGGCATTTATGAAAAGGGGATAGGACCCTTATTAGAAAGGAAAAAGGGCACGTATCATTGATAAACTGGAAATTATCAGAGGTAAAAAGGGGCACTGACCAGATATGAAAATGGGTACTTATGAGAATAAAAAAGGGATAGTGTCAAAATAAAAGTGCACTTATCAAAGGTGAAAACGGGAAGGGGCCGTTTAAAAATAAATAGGGGCATTTTTCCTACGTAAAAATGAGGCAGTTCTTACAAAGTTAAAGGGGCACTTATCAGTGGTATAAAGGGGAAGGGTCACTTGAAAATAATTGATAAGGGCACTCTTCCTATGTAAAACAGGGGCACTTCTTACAAAGTTTAAGGGGCTCTTTTGGAATACTTGGAAAAAATGGGGGAGGGGGGGCAATTCCCCCCCCCCCCCCCTGGACAGATGCCTTGGCATGTGCATTGAAATGCAAATTATAAAAGATGCAAATATCACAAATCTTTACCTCTTAAAACATAACGGAGTAAAAGTCAGATTTGACAAAATGCTAGTGCAATTACGATGTAGAGTAAGCCTCGAGAAAATAACAATTAGGGTAAATCACCTGACCGCTTAAGTGAATCCATGAATTTTTTAGCAACTCCTCTCTTCTCCTGCAATTGATCTAATGCTTGTAGCAGCTCTTCCATTCCTTCTCGTTTACTCCTTTTGCTTGCATCAAAGATCAAGGAAAATCTAGGACCTAATGTACATTACAAACAAAAAGATGTTAATAATTGCTGTGAAATATTGACCTACAGTTCACTTTGACCTGAATGATTAATTCTTAGCTTTTTATTATTAATGTATCACTATAAGTGGTAAAGAAGTGATACTTACCCAAATCAAATCGGAGGGAATTTGATACACATTTTGGATCCAGATACTGCACAAGGACTTCTCGAAATGTGTGTGTTATTGTTTCTATCTCGACAGTTGAGTTGTTATTTCCTTCTGTATTTAACGAAGACAAGACATTTTGCTTAGTGTAATATCTGTGTTCATTTTGTTGTAGATTGTAATGTATAATTTTTTCATTATTTGGATGATTTTTATAATTTTCTGAAGAATTACAACAACAAAAAATCTATCTGGATACATTTGTTGTTGCGAAGGACAGATTAATCCTTAGTTTACAGAAGAAAAAAAAAAAATTCTGGAATTTTTCAGAAAAAAAAGTTATTTTGGGGTATCATCCAGTTGGCACTGCAATTTTGAAACCAAACAAATTTCTTTACATCATATATATCTTTTGAACGGTAAACGTTGAATCCGAATGGTTATTCTTTATGGATCTTGTAATACGGCAAAGAATTGTTACTTGTGTTAAAAGTGTACAAATGAACGATAATGAAGGTATGATGTATTAGATGAGAAAACAGATTTCTCACATGAGAGGTTCAAAGTTTAGTGGTATTTGGTTGAAATAGAAAATCAGACGGACATAGTAATCACCGACTTCAGTAAAGCCTTCAATAAGGTTGGTCACCAGAGGCTTCTAAAGAAGATGGAATACTATGGTGTGAGAGGCCACAACATTGACTGGATATCCAGTTTTCTCTCCAACCGTAAGCAGCAAGTTGTTCTGGATGGTCATACGTCATCAACGGAAGAGGTCCAGTCAGGTGTGCCTCAAGGGTCAATACTCGGACCCTGCCTCTTCCTTTTTTACATAAATGACCTGCCAAACCAACTTTCAACGAAAGTCAGACTCTTCGCCGATGACATGGTTCTGTACCATACCATCCAGACACCTGAGGATGCAGAATTGCTTCAGCAGGATCTTGATCAGCTTTGTAGGTGGTCAAGCAAGTGGATGATGGCACTAAATCCAAAGAAATGCCAGGTCATAACTGTCTCCAGGAAGAAGACCAAGTATGTCCATCATTATTCCCTCAATGGAGAAATCTTGGAGTCTGTGTCAGCTGCCAAATACCTTGGCATTACTCTCACTGCTGACCTCAACTGGACACAGCATGTATTTGCCACTTGCAAGAAGGCAAACAACACCCTAGCCTTTCTTAAAAGGAACCTGCGTGTCAACTCCACTCAGCTTAAGACTACTACTGCATACCAGGCTCTCGTTCGCCCTCTTCTTGAGTACGGGAGTGCTGTCTGGGATCCACACACCATCAGATGTCTAAACCAGTTGGAGATGGTCCAGAGATGAGCAGCGAGATATGTTCTCAACCGCTATCATCATACATCTAGCGTCTCTGACATGCTGAGTCAACTTGGATGGACCTCCCTCCAGAAGAGAAGAGAGCATCAACGTCTCACCCTACTGTACAAGATGCACTACTCTTTGGTTGACTTTGACATCCACCACTACATCCAACCTGCAACAGTCGTATGAACTACAAAATCGTCTCGTCCTTACTGTTATCGTGTCATGCAGTCACGAACAGAGCAACATATTCACTCCTTCTTTCCTCGCACTGTTCGACAGTGGAACGCTCTCCCTCTTGAGGTTGTCCTGGCTCCATCAGTGGAAGCCTTCCAGCGACAACTAAAGAAAGGGCAATTTTTTTACTGGCACTATGTATGTATACACCTTTCACCTGCACATCCCTATGTCGCCACACACATGCACTCGCACACATCTGCAAGAATCTTCAGCAGTGAAGGAGGCAGATTATTTTGAAGAAGAAGAAGAAGTGAAGAAAAAAAGAAAACAAGGGAAACGCTCTTGGCGGTCTCGCCTGCATTACCGGTACGCAATTCGATATGATGAAAAATTGAGGTTGGAACATTATTTACAGGCAGGGTGGCCCATTAGCAGGCCCCCAAAAAAGAAATCCTCTGAATATAATCACATTTTGAAGTTAACATTGACTAAGAATTATCAGAAGAATTATTTACTATTACCGGTAATTGTACCACGATCGATAACGTGAATGAAATATGAACAAATTAATTTAAACAAATTATTAATTCTCATATTAAGTTGTGAAAACATAATCCAAGTCTACTGACCTTTGACCTTGTGACCTGAAATTTGTGTCATATGATTTGTGATACTTGATAACCCTTGGGTACAAGTTTCATGGAATTTGAACAAACAATTTTGAAAATATGCTAAAAATTCAAAATCTTGATGTTGATGCCACAACACAGTCTAAGTCTGTTGACCTAAAATGACCTTTGACCTTAACTTAGTGACCTGAAATACTACTCACATGATTGGGGAGACGTGATAACCCTATAGTCCAAGTTTCATTGACTAAGAACTTATACTTTCAAAATAACATCAAAAATTCAAAAACTTAACCTTAGGTTAAGTTTTTGATGATGATGCCACAACATAGTCCAAGTCTGTTGACCTGAAATGACCTTTGACCTTGACTTTGTGATCTGAAATTCGACTCACATGATAACCCTATAGTCCAAGTTTCATTGACTAAGAACTTATACTTTCAAAATTATATCAAAAATTCAAAAACTTAACCTTAGGTTAAGTTTTTGATGTTGACGCCGCCACCGCCGTCGCCGTCACCGGAAAAGCGGCGCCTATGTCTCGCTTTTTGCTACGCAGGCGAGACAAAAAAGGGGGAAAAAAGAAGAAAAAAGTAAAACAATGCGATTTTTGGAAAATCCTGGATCTGCCACTGGGTCGAACCCCCCCCCCCCCCCCCTGGCAAAAAGCTAGATCTGCCCCTGAGCCGTATAGGCCACCCTACATTATTATCATTATTACTTTTATAATCGGTATTACCATCACTGTCATTATCATTGTTATTATCATTGTTATCATTAATAGTATTGTAATTATTACTATCTTTATTACTTTCAACAATGTCACTATTTACACGATCATTATCATTATTATTACCTCTATGCCGACCCTTGTATGCATCCTCCAAACTCTGGGCTACCAAATGGTATCCAATTTCTTGGAGTCCGTTGATCAGCTCTTGAATAACTGTTGGATGTTTGGCTCCAAGACGCAAGAACAGCTCACTACAGGCAACTTGCGGTCCGTAGTTTCTTTCAGTTGCCCTGACAGCCTCTTTGTCTAGGTTTACAAGGCAATTCAAATGGGGCAAGAGCTCGAGCGGCGGGACCACAGATAAATCTTGTTTGGTGCCCAGGAGGAGATTTGTTAGTTCCCAGTTATCATCCAGTTTCTCTTTCCCAATGATCACATCATGCAGAAACGTATTTCCTGGTGTAAAGAATGAAAAGATTGGATACGTTTGGATAACCTCAGAAAGTGCATCTTCCAAAAATGAAATTGATGTCTGAATGACTGTTGCTCAATTACAACAAATTTGGTTACAATGGCATTGTTTTCATACATTATTCCTTAATATTGTTAATTTCGAATCCGGCCCAAACACTATATCTAACCCTATACCTGCATGTACCTAATTAACCTAGCTAAGACCCAAGTGCAACCCTAACTCTTACTTTAATGATGAGAGGAAAACACTTATCAAAAGTGATGAGTCACATGTGTCAAGTACAAAGCATTTTTAGCAGAGGTGAAAATTGGGCACTTCTTACACCTACAAATAAGGCACTCATCAGGGATGACAAAAGGCACTTTTGACGGAAAAGGTGCAGCAATCAGGATAGCTAGTCCCTTATTTGAAAGGAAAAGGGGAACGTATCATTGATAAACTGGAAATTATCAGAGGTAAAAAGTGGCACTGACCAGATATGAATATTATGAGAATAAAAAAGGGCTAGTGTCAAAATAAAAGGGCACTTATCAAAGGTGAAACAAAAACAATTACTGTAAATCACCTGACCGCTTAAGTGAATCCATGAATTTCTTAGCAACTCCTCTCTTCTCCTGCATTTGATCTAGTGCTTGTAGCAGCTCTTCCGTTCCTTCTCGTCTACTCCTTTTGCTTGCATCAGAGATCAAGGAAAATATAGGACCTAATGTACATTAAAACAAAAATAGAGTTAATAATTGCTGTGGAATATTGACCTACAGTTCACTTTGACCTGAATTATTAATTCTTAGCTTGTTATTATTAATGTATCACTATAAGTTGTAAAGAAGTGATACTTACCCAGCTCAAATCGAAGGGAATTTGAAACACATCTTGGATCCAGATACTGCACAAGGAGGTCTCGAAATGTGTGTGTTAATGTTTCTATCTCGACAGTTGGGTATTTATTTCCTTCTGTATTTTACGAAGACAAGACATTTTGCTTAGTGTAATATCTGTGTTTATTTTGTTGTAGATTGTAATGTATAATTTTTTCATTATTTGGATGATTTTTATAATTTTGTGAAGAATTAAAAAAAAAATATATATCTGGATACATTTGTTGTTGTAAAGGACAGATTAATCCTTAGTTTACAGAAGAAAAAAATAAAAAATTTCTTGAATTTTCAGAAAAAAAGGTTATTTTTGGGTATCATCCAGTTGGCACTGCAATTTTGAAACCAAAGAGATTTCTTTACATCATATATATCTTTTTAACGGTAAACGTTGAATCTGAATGGTTATTCTTTATGGATCTTGTAAAACGGTAAGAATTGCTACTTGTGTTAAAAGTGTACAAATGAACGATAATGAAGTTATGATGTATAAGATGAGAAAATAGATTTCTCACATGAGAGGTTCAAAGTTTAGTGACATTTGGTTGAAATAGAAAATTGAACGCAGTTGCATAGGATACTTACATGTAGCTAAAAATGCTATTTTACTGATATGTAAAAGGCAGTTTAGGATATATGATACAGAAACAAAGGAGAAAAGTTCTTATAATTCAAATGTGACAGGTTATTGATTTCAGTGTCTGTACACATTGTTAAATGTTCATGTACTGACAGTATATTAGTCAATTCGTATAAGCCTTGACTCAATTATTGTAAGTTTATGGAAGATATAACATGTTATTGCATATATATTATTTCACATTTTTTTTCTTTTCTGGAACGATGCTTAGAATGTTTAAAATAGTTCATCATCCCATATGGTATATACAAAAGTGTTCAAGCAGTTCTAGTTATTCATAATACTGACAGAAGTAGAAATGTTGCTCAAAACATTCACAATTATTCTTTTTGATGTATATTACATATTGAGAAATCAATGTATAAAATAAGGACATTTTATTTATGAGAAGAATATTGTTTGTAGAGCTATATTTTGGAAACGAAAGTGTACTGTAGTATTTTTGAAAACATCCTATCTTCCCATCTGTCTATTTGTATCCCTCTATCATCAAAGTCCATTTTGCTCTTTCCATCACTTTCAATCACCATCACCATTCCCTCTACATGCTACATGTATGTTCACTCTCTTTTATTACACCTTTCATGTTCATCCTTTGGTTTCAGTAGACTTGTTGTTTACAATATGATTGCATGGTTAAGCCTTTATTGAATATTCATAGCAGCTCATTGATATGCACAAAAACTATGTATATTCATGTTACCTTCTTTTTTACCAGCTCTGTTATTTGAATATTTATAAGTTACAGTTGTCCTACAATGTACATGTAAATCCATGTAGAGATATGCAAAATAACTCCCTGAGGTTGCAAACATGCACAATCCCAGGGAGTTTCCCACAGGCAAGCATGAGGTGAAGATGTGTTTGTTGTTCTCTGCAATTAATTAGAGCCCCGTCGTGCCCTAGCCGTATAGGCCACTCAACATTATTATTATCATTTTTCTCATCATCATTGTTATTTTCATTATTACCATCACTGTCAGTATCATTGTTATTGCTATTGTTATTATTAATAGTAAATATTACTATCTCTATTACTTTCAACGATGTCACTATTTACACGATCATTATCATTATAATTACCTCTATGACGACCCTTGCATGCATCCTCCAAACTCTGAGCTAACAAATGGTATCCAGCAATTGCTCGGAGTCCGTCGATCACCTCTTCAATAACTGTTGGATGTTTGGGTCCAAGACGCAAGAACAACTCACTACAGGCAACTTGCGGTCCGTGCAGTCTTTCAGTTGTCCTGATAGCCTCTGTTTCATGGTTTTCAAAGCATGTTAAAAATGGCAAGAGCTGGAGCGGCGGGACCATTATTAAATCTTTATTGGTGGCCAGGAGGAGATTTTTTAGTTCCCAGTTATCATCCAGTTTCTCTTTTCCAATGATCACATCATGCAGAAACGTATTTCCTGGTGTAAAGAATGAAAAGATTGGTTAACCCTTACTGTACTTACCGACATTTTCGGAGATTGCGCCGCAACCACTTGGAATTTTGAATTGTCGTTTCATTATTTTTTTCCCTCAAGTCTTACGCACCTTTTAATACTATTTTCGTCAAAATCGGATATACCTGTAAGGTGTTACATAACAATTAGTATGCGCATGTCATCAAAAATATGCTATAATTTATGCAAATTTATGCAAATTAACCTATGCATTTTCAAATATCACAAAAATAATGTAACCTCATGAATTTGAAATGAAGGAAACATTTATTCAATACATTTTCAACATTCTTCACAAGTCTACATTCAAATATGTAAAGTTTTCTGTAAAATGCATAAAATTAGCATTTTGCATAATTAATTAGGCTATAACGACAAAAATTTGCATATTAGGAAAAAACTAATTATATCATCTTGTACCTTACGTAAATATCTACAAACATGCAAATTTTCGCGTTCATCGGACTTTCGACGACCAAGATCATAGGGGGGGGGGGGGGGGGGGGGGGAGGGCCTCCCAGGCCCCCCCCCCCCCCCCCCCCCTAGTCACGAGGTGCTCAAAATAGCCCAGTACAGTAAGGGTTAAGTTTGGATAACCTTGGCAAGTCCATCTTCCGAAAATGAAATCGATGTCAGAATGGCACTTTGCTCAATTTACAACAAATTTGGTTACAATGGTATTGCTTTCATACATTATTCCTTGATATTGTTAATTTCGAATCCGGCCCACACACTATATCTAACCCTATACCTACATGTACCTAACATAAGACCCAAGTGCAACCCTATTTTCTGATTAGAAAAGAAAAGGAGCACATGTGTGTCAAAGTACAAAGGGTAATTATCAGAGGTGAAAATGGGATACTTCTTACACCTACAAAAAGAGGCACTCATCAGGGATGAAAAAGGCACTTATGAGAATGGCAAAGGTGCAACAGTCAGATTTTCTGATAGGGGCAATTACAAGAAATGAAAAGGGGCATTTATGAAAAGGGGATACATGTAGGTCCCTTTATTAGAAAGGAAAAGGGGCACGTATCATTGATAAAATGAAAATTATCAGAGGCGAAAAGAGACACTTATCGAACATGAAAAGGGGCACTGACCAGATATGAAAATGGGTACTAATGATAATAAAAAAGGGCTAGTGTCAAAATAAAAGGGCACTTATCAAAGGTGAAAACGGGAAGGGGCCGTTAAAAAATAAATAAGGGCATTTTTCCTACGTAAAAATGGGGCAGTTCTTACAAAGTTAAAGGGGCACTTATCAGTGGTATAAAGGGGAAGGGCCATTTGAAAAACTTGTTAAGGGCACTTTTCCTATGTAAAACAGGGGCACTTCTTACAAAGTTTAAGGGGCTCTTTTGGAGAACTTGAAAAAAATGGAGGGGGGGGGGGGGGGGGCGAATCTCCCCCGCCTGGACAGATGCCTTGGCATGTGCATTGAAATGCAAATTATAAAAGATGCAAATATAACAAACCTTTACCTCTTAAAACATAACAGAGTAAAAGTCTGATTTGACAAAATGCTAGTGCAATTACGATGTAGAGTAAGCCTCAAGAAAAAAACAATTACTGTAAATCACCTGACCGCTTAAGTGAATCCATGAATTTCTTAGCAACTCCTCTCTTCTCCTGCATTTGATCTAGTGCTTGTAGCAGCTCTTCCATTCCTTCTCGTCTACTCCTTTTGCATGCATCAGAGATCAAGGAAAATCTAGGACCTAATGTACATTACAACAACAAAAAAGTTAATAATTGCTGTGGAATATTGACCTACAGTTCACTTTGACCTGAATTATTAATTCTTAGCTTGTTATTATTAATATATCACTATAAGTTGTAAAGAAGTGATACTTACCCAACTCAAATCGAAGGGAATTTGATACACATCTTGCATCCACATACTGCACAAGGACTTCTCGAAATGTGTGTGTTATTGTTTCTATCTCGACACTTGGGTTGTTATATCCTTCTGTATTTTACGAAGACAAGACATTTTGCTTAGTGTAATATCTGTGCTCATTTTGTTGTAGATTGTAATGTATAATTTGTTCATTATTTGGATAAGTTTTTATAATTTTTTGAAGAAATTTAAAAAGAAAAATCTATCTGGATTCATTTGTTGTTGCAAAGGACAGATTAATCCTTAGTTTACAGAAAAGAAAAAAAAGAGTTTTTCTGGAATTTTCAGAAAAAAGTTACTTTTTGGTATCATCCAGGAGGCACTGCTATTTTAAAACCAAAGAGATTTCTTTACATCATATATATCTTTTTAACATTAAACGTTGAATCCAAATGGATATTCTTTATGGATCTTGTAATACGGCAAAGAATTACTACTTGTGATAAAAGTGTACAAATAAACGATAATGAAGTTATGATGTATAAGATGAGAAAACAGTTTTCTCACATGAGAGGTTCAAAGTTTAGTGGTATTTGGCTGAAATAGAAAATTGTACGCAGTTGCATAGACTACTTACATGTATATGTAGCTAAAAATGCTATTTTACTGATATGTAAAAGGCAGTTTAGGATATATGATACAAAAACAAAGGAGAAAAGTTTTCATCTTTCAAATGTGACAGGTTATTGATTTCAGTGTATGCACACATTGTTAAATGTTCATGTACTGACAGTTTATTAGTCGATTCTTATAAGCCTTCATTGTTAGTATTGTGAGTTTAAAGGTATTACAAAGTTTTGGTATGGGCCTTTGGTTCAAATGAACATAATGGAAGCAAATGCGATCCTACAATATTAAGTGATCGTTGTCGCGGTCGAAATCGACTCAAAAGTTATGAAATTGTTAATAATAAACACTTCATGTTGTATAGCTCCCTCTCAAGGTCAAGATATTAATTAAGCTATAAAATAATGTTTCTTGACTAAAATCGACCGATTAGCTTTTTTCGTTCGGTAATTATATAACACAACTACATATTCTGAGATTTCCATGGTAGCAGCTACCATTGTACGGCCGTAGGAGCTATTTGAAATTTAATAACATTTACCGGGAGCACCGGTAAATCTTTATATTCATTTTTTCTCGAAAGCAGAAGTGTTTTAGAGGCTAACATTTCTAGTGCTTTTAATTCATCCACAGGGGCATCCAAATATATCAAAATTGTAAAGATTCACTATCCACCCATTTTTCAAAATTTCCCAAAACTTTGCAATACCTTTAAGGAAGATATAACATGTTATTGCATATATTATTTCATTTTTTTCTTCTTTTCGGGAACGATTTTTAGGATATTTAAAATAGTTCATCATCCCATATGGTACAAAAGTGTTCAAGCAGTTCTAGTTATTCATAATACTGACAGAAGTAGAAATGTTGCTCAAAACATTCACAATTATTCTTTTTGATGTATATTACATATTGAGAAATCAATGTATAAAATAAGGACATTTTATTTATGAGAAGAATATTGTTTGTAGAGCTATATTTTGAAAACGAAATTGTACTGTAGTATTTTTGAAAACATCCTATCTTCCCATCTGTCTATTTGTATCCCTCTATCATCAAAGTCCATTTTGCTCTTTCCATCACTTTCAATCACCATCACCAAATTCCCTCTACATGCTACATGTATGTTCACTCTCTTTTATTACACCTTTCATGTTCATCCTTTGGTTTCAGTAGACTTGTTGTTTACAATATGATTGCATGGTTAAGCCTTTATTGAATATTCATAGCAGCTCATTGATATGCACAAAAACTATGTATATTCATGTTACCTTCTTTTTTTACCAGCTCTGTTATTTGACTATTTATAATTAAGTTACAGTTGTCCTACAATGTACATGTAAATCCATGTAGAGATATGCAAAATAACTCCCTGAGGTTGCAAACATGCACAATCCCAGGGAGTTTCCCACAGGCAAGCATGAGGTGAAGATGCGTTTGTTGTTCTCTGCAATTAAGTAAGAGCCCCGTCGTGCCCTAGCCGTATAGGCCACTCAACATTATTATTATCATTTTTCTCATCATCATTGTTATTTTCATTATTACCATCACTGTCAGTATCATAGTTATTACTATCGTTATTATTAATAGTAAATATAACTATCTCTATTACTTTCAACAATGTCACTATTTACACGATCATTATCATTATTATTACCTCTATGCTGACCCTTGTATGCATCCTCCAAACTCTGGGCTCCCAAATGATATCCAATTCCTCGGAGTCCGGTAATCACCTCTTCAATAACTGTTGGATGTTTGGCTTCAAGACGCAAGAACAACTCACTACAGGCAACTTGCGGTCCGTGCTGTCTTTCAGTTGTCCTGATAGCCTCTGTTTCATGGTTTTCAAAGCATGTTAAAAATGGCAAGAGCTCGAGCGGCGGGACCTTTATTAAATCTTCATTGGTGGCCAGGAGGAGATTTTTTAGTTTCCAGCTATCATTCAGTTTTTCTTTCCCGATGATCACATCATGCAGAAACTTATTTCCTGGTGTAAAGAATGAAAATTTGGATAAGTTTAGAGAACCTTGGAAAGTGCATCTTCCCAAACTGGAATCGATGTCTGAATGGAACATTACACAATTTTACAACACATGCTCTGGTAACAGTGGCGTTGCTTAATTTCTACATTATTCCTTAAAATTGTTAATTTTGAATCCGGCCTAAACACTATATCTAACCCTACACCTAGATGTACCTAGGTAACCTAAGAGGCTAATTAGACCCAAGTGCAACCCTAACTCATACCCTATAACTCTAATGAAATAAAGCCCAAGAAAATGTCAATGGAGCAAGAATCTGGTCAGTAAGTCGATCAGTGGCTAAACTTCATTTATACATGTACTTGTAAATTGTATACAAAGATAATGAGGAATATACCATGAATCTGGAAATGCATTTTATATGCATTCATACACAAATATTCCCCACAGGTTGGGAGGACTCAAAGGATTTGGTCCACGCACCTCTGGTAGGGGACTTGCTTGCATAATACGTCTTGCATTTCGCGAGATTTAGTTTTTGACTCTTTTTTTTAGATGTGATATCCCCATTTTTCTTGACTCTGTGCGGTGAGAATAGAGTAATCTATGGTTTTTCTCACTCTGCATTATTGTTTTGACAACTTTTATCCCGTATCGATCGACTCGTTACTTTTGTCTCGATCGCATCTGTCTCTCTTCAATCGCCATCATTCTGTTGTGTTGTGTTGACTCTTTGATCATCATCATCATCGCCATCACCACCAACAACATCATCAACGACATCATTGCCGTCATCATTTTCTTCATAATCATCGCCATCATCGTGCACCATCGTCAGCATCATCATTCCTGACATGGCCGTGGATTGCTGATTTTGTTTGAGCTACTTATTTTTGAATGCTTTGCTGAGTTATTTGATGATCCTTTTTGTTGTGTGATATTTGTTTACTCATTTGATCATGAAGGTGATAAACCTAGAGGTGAGTTTCGTACTCCTTTTGACGACCCCGTTTATTATTGTTTTGTTTTTGTAATATACAGGAGATTAATTACTCCCGTTTTTATCCAGTGATCACTGTTATTTTTATGTTGATTTTTGACATCTTGGAGAGTTGTCCGGTCCCTTTGACATTTGTACATTGCGTTGTTCTTCTTCTTTGGGTTAAGTCTACCTCCTTCACAGTTGAAAATTCTTGCAGACTGATGAGTGTGTGTATGCTTACGAGAGCCAGGTGCAGAATGCAATGCTATTAACATGGTTAATTAGTTGCGACCTCCTGTCAGGCATTGACGTAAGGCATTCACGGATGTACGTGGCCCATTTTGTTCCTGATAGCAGGTTGTTCCAACTCCTCACAGTCCTGGGAAAGAAGGACTGCTTATGTTGCTCAGTTCTTGAACAGGGGAATTGGTAGCTATCTGCTTGGGCAGTCCTTGTGGGTCTTGTGACAGCGGTGCTGTGTCGAGTGCTACCAGTTTTTTGTGGAGCTTGTATAGCATCACCATTCTATAATTTTCTCTACATTGCTCGTGTGTGGTCCAGTCAAGTAGTTGGAGCATGGAGGTCACGATAAAGGTGTTGTGGTACCGATTTAGGGTGAATCTAGCGGCCCGTCTTTGTACCATTTCTATTTGATGGATGTGGTTTGCACTGTGATACTGTACTCAACGTGTGGTCTTACTAGAGCTTTGTAGGCAGTATTCTTCAGGTCCGATGAGTTGATCTCAAGATTTCGTCGGAGGAAGGGAGGGTGTTGTTTGCTTTCGGGCATATACTTGTGATGTGTTTATCCCATTTCAAGTCGGGTTTGATTGTGATGCCAAGGTACTTGGTTAATGAGACTTCTTCCAGGGGTGTGTTGTTCAGGATGTACTAGTGTCGTATCTGGCTCTTAATTCTTCCTGGACACTGTGATGGCCTTGCACTTGTCCGTATTGAGCTCCATTATCTATTCAGAGGACCATTCAGCAAGTCTATCAAGGTCCTTCTGTATAGTTCAAGAGAGTCTTGTCTGCCCTTGATTGCTAGGTAGATGGCGTCATCTGCAAAGAGACGTACCGGAGAGGTGAGCTTATCTGGCAGGTTGTTGATGTAGTACAGGAAAAGAGAGGGTCCCAGGACAGAGCCTTGAGGTACTCCTGAGTCGACGTCAACCTCAGGTGATGCATGGGCTTCTAGAAGGACTTGCTGTGTTCCATGGTGAAGAAATTTGATGATCCACCTGTTGCCTTTGCCTCTCACTCCATAGTAGTCCAGCTTGTGCAGTAGACTCTGGTGACCGACCTTGTTAAAGGCTTTGCTGAAGTCCATGACAAGGACATCAGTTTGCAGTCCTAGCTCCATGTTCTTGTGTAGGTCACTGACGAATCCCAGTAGTTGCTGCTTACAGGATCTCTTTGGTCGAAACCCATTTT
Source organism: Strongylocentrotus droebachiensis (assembly GCA_035222895.1). Lineage (NCBI taxonomy): Eukaryota > Metazoa > Echinodermata > Echinoidea > Camarodonta > Strongylocentrotidae > Strongylocentrotus > Strongylocentrotus droebachiensis. The sequence goes on from JAVYIG010013500.1 coordinate 37,128, forward strand.
GGAGGGGTGGAGGATGTTGTTTTCATCCCCATGCCTCATGATGCTACTTGCAGGAATGTGCTCCTTCATCTTGCAGGAGATCCATGTGAAGGAGATTGGGCAATAGTTGCTTGGATCGGTTCTGTCGCCTTTCTTGTAGACATGCACGTTTGCTTTGTGCCAGGCATCTGGTATCTCACCGGTGTCATACAAGAGTTTGTAGATGCTGCATAAGATGGGAGCGATGACCCTGGATAGCTGCTTCAGGATGCGTGGGGTGATCGATCCCATTGGGTCCTGGCGCTTTATGTGGTTTGAGTTTTTCAAGCACCTCTCAATACCCTTCACGGTTATCAATTTGTCAGGCATTGATTTGTGTTCCAAAGTATCTGGCAACAGATGAGGGATTGGCATTTCCTGTGTGAAAACCTTCTTGAACTGCATATTCAGGGCATCAACTTTCTCAGCTAGTTCACTGATTAGCAGACCGTCAGATTTGAGTTCCGCATTTCCAGCACTATTTGTTCTGCTATGCTTGATGAATTGCCAGAATCTCTTCAAGCAGTTGTACTTCCCTGGAGCTTAAGCTTAAGCTTTCCTGAGTCTGGATTGGAGTGTTCTTTTGAGATCACGGAGCTGCTCTTCCATAGCACATGGAATGAGGCCCTCTCTCTTCTGGAGGTGTTTGCACTTCTTGCTCAGTCTGTCGCGTTTCTGAGTCGTCTGATGCTATTTGTCACCCATGGTAATTTGGCTTTGTGTGGAGTTTGAATGAAGTGGGAATGAAGTCGTTGATGCCCTTCTCGATGCCAGTCTCGAAGATGAGCCATAGTTCGTTCACAGAGGCATATGGTAGCTTAGCTTCTATCTCATCTCTGACTGCTTCCATGCTCTCAGCAAAATTCTCCCACTGAGCTTTGCTGTATATTGAGTACCGTTAATACTTTCCTCTGCATCTGGTGCGCCTGGTTGGTCTGACATCTAGCTTGACGAGAGGGCAATCATGGTCAGACACTCCTGGGACAACTGTAACCTCATTGACTACAGTTGGATTGCTGATCAAGTGTGTTCTGGTATCTTGTTGGTTCAGTATACTACTTGGGTAAGACAGTGGTCATCAAGGAGAGATCTCAGTCTGCGGTGGAGATTGGGATATCTGCAATTGCCGACTTGTTGATTTCTCCAATGATAATCCCATCCCTGTAAGTTGAAATCACTGTCTATTACAACAGAGTGGGTGGGGCTAAGTCTTGACAAGGATCTTTCAAGCTCTGTGAGGCAGAAAATGGCGAGTTCTGGCTCCTGGCATGTTGATCTTCTTCTTCTTCTTCTTCCTCGTTAAATGCTACTTCAGGCAACGAAGATTGCGCACTGCAGTGTGGTGTGTGCCATGTCCAATATGTGTGTATAAGCATTAATCCAGGTGCAAAATATATATACAGTGATGTGCTATTAAAAACGTGGACAGCGATGTACTGCCATCAGTTGGACGCTTCCTTCAATGTCCCTTTAAAGGCATCCAGAGTAAGGAAGTCTGCAGGGTCCCTCTTGTGGTTGTTCCACTCTCTACTAGTGCAAGGGAAGCAGGATGAGAGGAAAGTCTGGTTGCTGCAGTAAGGTGTCCACAAGCGAGAGCTGTGCCTCCTGGTGCGTGATGACTCTGTTAAAAAGTTGTTCCAGTTAATGTCAACCATGTCATATCTGATCCTGTAGAGCATCGACAGTCGTTGTTGACGCCTTCTTTCTACAGAATGCCATTGGAGGTCTCTCAGTAGCGACGTTACACTAGATCTTCGATCGTAGGTACTGGTGACAAAACGGGCACTGCTTCTCTAGACCTGCTCGATCTTCTTGATGTTGCTTTGACTGTGGGGATCTCACACCAAATGTGCACCAAATGAGCTCGCAGTCATTTTCTAGTTCAATTTCTCTGGATGCCAAAAGATCCATCTTGATCGCAAGGAATACACCGCCATGGGGATCGTTGGGTCTATCCCCTTCTTTCAATGTTGTAGTGGTCAGTGGGGAACACTTCACTACTGTGTATGTCTTCAGTCAGCCAGGATTCTGTCCCTATTACTACATCTGGATTGTGTTGATTTATCAGAATTGCGAATGACTGCTTCTTGGCGCGAATACTCTAGCAGTTTACGTTGAGTAATGTTAAGACTTTTGCCTTTGGCTTTGTTGGGTTGTTGGGTTTCTTTTTCGATGTTCTGGGTGAGGAGGAGAACTTTGGTGAATTCAAGGCATAGTGAGTCATCACTTTCGCTTTCATAAGTGCTGTCAGGATTTATAGTGCAGGTTTCAATGTCAGTGTGGTTCAAATATGGCTGAACAGATTTTGGCTGCTGAGGTTGCTATTGAAGGCACTGGGAAGGAGTAGATCTGACCTGCTGATACTGTGTACTCCACAGATGTTGAACAGTAGATCCACAAAATTGAGCTGGTGCATAGGGTAGTGTAGACTGTTAATACACTCGGCATGGAACCACTGTTCACATTCACCTTTCACACTGAATGCTCTTGACTTCCAAGACATGTTTTTCCCACATGGAAATAACAAAATATTACAGTGCTGTCCATGGTTGCAGGTTGTATAGTGTAGAAACTACCGGTAAATGGTTCCTTGTATGACTGTAGACCATGTGAAAACTGCGGACATCAGAGTCTTGCTGTACGTGCCGGGACTTCAGATGTTGATGGCACTCGTATTAATTAAAATGGAATGAGTGGCAAAATTTAGCTTAGATTTCAGTTGACAAAATTGGTCAAAGAGAAAACAAAATTCAATCTGACATAAGAAGGATGAAATTCCTAAATTTATGAAGAAATTCCAGATAAAGACATCCCAGGACGTCGATGTAGGGCAATTTCAAGGAAGCATTTGCAGTGTCGTTCCTTCCCATTTAAAGAAAAATAGATGCGTTGCCGAAGCGAAGTGCATCCAACTCTCGCAACTGTGTGTGTGTGTGCTCAAAGTCAGACGATTATATGAACCTTGATTATTTGTGGTGATTATATATCCATATAAAATCGCTGATAGTTAATTGTACAACCTTATTGTTTGATAGTGTGGTTTTTTTCTCGTGAGAACCTAAAGTTAAAAGGTAAAACCCCCTCGGGGAGTTCTACAAGTTAAATTTTACAAAATGCTAGTACAATTACGATGTAATAGGCCTTAATGAGAACTACAATTATTGTAAATCACCTGAACTCTTAAGTGCATCCATGAATCTCTTAGCAACTCCTCTCTCATCCTCCATTTGATCTAGTGCTAGTAGCAGCTCTTCCACTCCTTCTCGTCTACTCCTTTTGCATGCATCAAAGAGCAAGGAAGAATGAGAACCTTAAATGTACATTTAAACAAAAAAGGAAGAAAAATAGAGTTTAAAGATCGCTGATGAACATTGATGCAGGCGCGGATCCAGGGGGGGGGGGAAGGACGAGCGGGCGTGCCCCCCCCCCCCCCCCCCCCCCCCAAAAAAAAAAAAAGAGAGAGAGAGAGAGAGAGAGAAGGAAAGAAGGGAAAGGGAAAAGGGAGAGAAAGGAAAGAAAGAAGAAAAGAGAAGGGGGAAAAGGAGGGCGGGGGGGGGGGGGGGGGGGGGGGGGGGGGGGTGGGGGTGGGGCGGCCGAAAGGGCCTTGCCTCCTCCCCCCCTCCATAAAAAAAAAAACAAGAGAGAATGAAGAAAAGGAAAAGAAAACAGGAAACGAGGAGATAAAGGGAAGGAAAATAAGAGGAAGAAGAAAAGAAAAGAAGGGAGAGATAAGTTGCAATTTTCCCGCCAACAAGTTGTGAATCGGGGGGGGGGGGGGGGGGGGGGCAAAAGGTCCTTGACTCTCCCCCCCCCCCCCCCCCCCCCGCCCAAAAAAGAGAGAAGGAAGGGAAAGGGAAAGAGGAGAGCTAAAAGGAAGAAAAAAGGTAAAATAAAAAATAAAAGGGTGAAAAAAAGGGGATAACAGTTGCGATTAATTCCGCCTACAACGTGTTGATTGGGGGGGGGGGGGGGGGGCTGAAAGGCCCTTGCCTTCCCCCTCCCCCAGCAAACCTATAAGAGAGAGAAGGAAGTGAAGGGAAATGGCAAGAGGAGAGAAAGGGAAGAAAAAAAAAGAGAAAAGTAGAGAGGGGAGATTTTTCCCGCCAACAAGGTGTAAATCAGTGGGGGGGGGGGGGGGGGGGGGGGGGGGGCAGTTGCCCCCACCCCCAAATACCGGTGATTTACAAATGTTGCTGGAATTACATAATTTTCCTCACTTTTTCCTCACTTTTTAGTAATTTATACTTTTTTATGCGTATTTTGGAAAATGACAAATTCCTAAAATTACAGTCAGTCAAGAAATATGCTGTAGAGGCCTACATGTCAGGGCACACTGAACTGCGGGGCTCGGGGGCCTCGAGCATCAAAATATGCTCATCTGACCATAATTGAATGCCTAAAATCCCTGAACTTCCGGTGGCTCTGCCCCCTGGACCCCACCTAGGGCCCTAAGGCGGACCCCTGGATGCCAATCTAACAGTAATTTGATGCCCAAGACCCCTGAGCTTCTGGGGGCTCCGCCCCCTTGACCTCACGCCAATTAGTGTCCTGCAAGTGTCACAAATAAGGTATCAAAATTAGTTCTTCTGACCGTAATTAAAAGCCTAAAACCCCTGAGCTTCCCGGGGCTCTGCCCCCTCAACCCAACTAATGGCACTGAGGCGGGCCCCTGGATGTTCATCTGACCGTAATTTATTGCCTAAAACCCCTAAGCTTCTAAGGGCTCCGCCCCCTGGACCCCACACCAATTAATGTCCTGCAAGTGTCACAAATAAGGTATCAAAATATGCTCATATGACCGTAATTAAACGCCTAAAACCCCTGAGTTTCCGGGGGCTCTGCCCCTTGAACCCCACCAGGGGGTCTCATCTGACGGTAATTTAATGCCTTAAACCCCTGAGCTTCTGGGGATTCAGCCATCTGGACGCCCGCCAACTAGTGACCTGCCAGTGTCATGAATAAGGTATCAGAAAATGCTCATTTTACCATAATATGCCCGTACCCCCTGAGCTTTTGGTGGCCCCGCCCCTTGACCCCCCGCCGGGGCTTTGCCCCTAGACCCCACGCCAATTTACGCTACGCTCTACCTGATCGTAAATACGTTAGCCTCCCCTCACCCACTTTGAAAAATGTTCAGCGGGGCCTGCATGTCAGAGGGTGGGGGGGGGGGGGGGGGGGGCACACATACATGTAGGTGCATTACTATCCTGGCTGTGTATTAAAAGCTGTGCTATTGATTCTCAACATTTCAAACACCACTGTACAAACTCAACTGATTTCACTAAAAATCGGTACTTTAGTGACGATTGATGACACCTAAATAGCAGTAAAATACAATTTTTTTAAAACTTTCCAATGTTAGAAAGAATAATTTAAAAATTCAAATTGTGAGTCCACTGTCAAACTTGCCGATCAGCCGCATTGGCATGATTGTGTGCATCTGTGAGTTATGAGTGAATTGACTACGGGTATACAGTATTTATAAAGCGCATACCGGTATCACAATATGTCTCTATGCACTGTAAGAAAGAGTAAGAAGGAAAAGTGGATAGAGACATTTAAGAAGAGTGAGATATGCTCAACATAGTTTCTCTCGTTTACATTGGAAAGTATTTTTGGAAAGAAATGTTTTGTAGTTTTTTAGATTTTCCGGTAATTTATTCCAAAGTTTGGCCGATGCAAGCTGAAAAGAGTGAGACCCGTAGAATTTAGTATTTATTTGTGGAATGGTGAGGAGAGACTTTTGGGACAATCTGAGGGTTCTGTTTGGAACATATATAGGGTAAGTAATTCTGTTAAATAAGTACCGTAAATCTCCGTGTATTAGACGCACTTTTTTGCCGCCGAAAAAAATTCAAAGTCAGGGTGCGTCTTAAACACAGGTACAAGAAAAAGCTTTAAAAAAGTTTCGATTTATGCCCCTCCACCTGGCGCTATGCCTGGCAATGTCTCCCAGCTCAGTAATCGGTGTGTGGACTCACCACTCGGAAACTAGAACAACACTCAAATTTGTCTGTCATCTTGTTTTGAAAGTAATCTTTCTCATAGATCTCAATATGTAGTTTATAATAATAATTCCTCCAATTTTTCTTCTATTACACACGGCGTACCACAAGGTTCTATCCTAGGTCCTCTGTTTTTTAATTGACATTACTGATCTTACACATTCAACTGCACCTCGCAGTTAAATGAAAGTCCTTCCCGCGTGGGTTTTTTAACACGGACCTGGCTTGCTGCCGACAGAGTCGGCAAAAAACAAAAAACAAAACAACAAAAAAAGTAAAAAATTCTAGCACGGACAGGTATCACCAGTGTAGGTTTTTCAGAATAGGGGAGATATGTTCACTTGAACGAGATCTAGTAACAAGCCGTGCAGCAGAATTTTGGATTCTTTGGATTCGATTCAGTCGATTTTCAGGTAGATTGTAGAGAAGAGCATTACAATTATCGATATGACACATTACGAGACTATGAACTACCGGTAGTCGTTCTGTTATGCTATGGTCACATTACCCAAAAGTAGCCTGCTCAGCGGCCGAGCGGCGAGTTTTTAACCAATTCTGCCCGGCGGCTGCTCGGCCACCGAGCGGCGGCCACCCAGGCACCGCTCGTTTTTAGGGCATCGCTCGGTCGCCGCTGAATTTGGGCGGCGCCTGCTCACTTTTCACTCGCCGCCCAAAATACGCTCGGTGCCTGGGCGGTCGCCGCCCGGGCACCGACCTAATCGCTGGGCGATGCCTAAATTCCAGCAGCGACCGAGCAGGCTACTGATCGGTCGGTCGCTGCTCTGATTTGTGACCATAGCTTTAGTTTCAAATTAAAAAGTGTTATTTTCATGCAAGCAAGCTTGAAAAGTAGCCCCCAGAATTGTTAAAGTAATTTTTTCCTTGCATCTAAGTAACACCTTATTTGTCCTATTTTATATAAGGAGAAGGAGGCTGCACGGCAAACCTTATTTACTTGATCAGTCAGTAATAAATGTTTGTCACATACATGTATAACACCTAAATTTTGAACGGCCTCTGAAGGCTGCAAAACATGACCTTCACACTCAGCTTTGTGAAACCGTGAGGTAACATGGACAGCTTGAGTTGTGTTTTCATGTATTCAAATGCTGCCTATAACACGTAGTGCAGTGCTAAAGGCCCGGCCCCCCCCACTCAGAGGTCGGAATGACCGCATGCGTGTTGCCAAAATGTCCGGTAAAGGGGTACTTTTCGTGCGACAAAGTCCGGCCCGAGAATTGTAAAAAAAGGGGTGTATTTGACTTTTCACCCAGAGATTTCTTTAAAAAGGGGGTGTTTTTCTTTTTTTTTCTCATCTCTTTGGACTCCTGAGAAATTATTCCGAATTTAGGGGGGTAAAAATGAGCATTTTTCCTGATTTAGGGGGGTCTCCAAGGCAGGAAAAGCCCGTGAAAAGCCCGCGAAAGGGGGGTTCGGAAATGTTGGCAGTCCTCAGATAGGGGGTGCTTTCAAAAATAGGGTACGAGCATATGCGTACCCTAAATAACACTGAGTGGGGGGGCCGGGGCTAAAGGTCATTATAAAATGGCTCTAGTATTTTAAGCATCGTGATTGGTCAATACGCGTCACATGACATTGACAAATTTTTGATGCAAGCACGATTTTGCAGATATGAGTGCAGAAAAAGCGCAAAAAAGTTATAATACACGTGACCATGGAGATCCAGCGCGCGCGCGTACGCGTAGTACTAGTACGCTCCCTCGAGTGCATTGTAGGCTATAGGCTACGCGTAGCTAATATTGTACGCTCCACCATGATCCCCAGCGCAGGGTAGCTAGCTAGAGCGGGGTATTAATTATTAGAAAGCAAATTTTTATTTTACTTTTGCCTTGGATTTAGACCTGTTTTGACTTTAGGATTTTATAATGAAGCCAGGAATTTCAGCTGTCTGATGTAGACTCGTCTCTAGACCCCCTATGGATTTTATTTTTAATCAAACAATGAATCCCGTGGACTTTTTGGTAAGCCTGCAAGGTCTTGCTCTTATTTAAGTCTAGTAGAACCAACATAACTCTAGATCTAGATCGAACTCTCGTAGACTCTAACTTAAGATCTAAACTTTTGTTTGTTGCTATTTGTGTCGCTATTTTATAAAACAAATAACGCACTTGTATGACCCTGTTGTGCGAAACGTAAATGCAGTGTACTCTCGGTTTCTTCAGATGGTTCGCACTGTCAACTCGCCGCAAGCGGCTCGTTGCACAGAGCGGCACCAATCTAAAGAAACCTTGCGCGTACTGCATTCACCGCTATTGCACTCTGGGCCGTGCGTTATTTGTATAATACGCCATTAGCATATTACTGGAGGTGGGGGGGGGGGGGGGGGGGGGGTGATGCAGATTTGTTTTGTCTGCCACCTAAACTTTTTTGCTCATTACGCCAATGCTGGTCACCATTGATTACGTACCAATATTTGGCTCGCAATCCTCGCATGATTTTAAATTTGGCGCCCCCCAAGAAATCCTGGATCCGCGTCTGCATTGCCATTGATGATTGAGCTGAGCTCAATTCTTAATTCTGTTATAGCTTTTGATTATATAGAATCTGCTATTCCAAACCACATTCTACCCAGATACTATCCGACTGTGGAACTCCTTACCATCTGCTGTCGTCGATTGCACCTCTTTGGAACTTTTCAAGCAGAAGGTGCAACACATCAAGCTCCGTTGAGCTTCAGACTGTTTTTTAGCTGCACATAGAATTCTTGTAGAGCCTTTTTACTTGCACTGTACACTCGGCACTTGACAAGCACAAGGTACGATAATACGCCAACGGCGGACTGTACTAAGAAGAATCTATATCACTACATAAGTTGTAACTTTAAAACTAAAGAGGTGGTTTTACTTACCAAAATCAAATCGGGGGACAGACACTTTTTGGATCCAGATACTGTAAAAGAAAGTCTCGAAATATGTGTGTAATTGTTTTTATCTCGACAATTGGAGAATTCTTAGTTGACGCCATTGTGGTAGAGTTGGGGCTGGGGCTAATTGCAACTGCAGTCACTTGTGCTTCTAGTGGTTCTACATGAAGACAAAGAGGTATAGATCTAGGCCCTATGCTGTTGCTCCATGTTTTGTCTTTGCCTAAATTAGCAACTCGATGCCACTGCAGTGTCACTACTGTCCATCAAGCCAGCAAAGCGGACATACACTGGAATTTAGCAGTGAGGTAGAAATAGAATCTAGAAAAGAATATTCTTGCCAGCTCCTTTAGTAAGAGTGAGCTTGAAAAGTCGAATTGACACCTGGACCTGTGAGGCCGGGGAGTCGGGCTAACTCGGCCCACGTCCACGGGACTACTCGGCCCAGCTGGAAAAACTGGGCCGAGATGTCCCGACCTGATTAATCGATCGAGAGATACCAATGTGTATATGCTTGTGCTCTTTGTGACTTAATAATGCCCTTTCCAACCTAAATCTTTAATGGAATTGTGTTAAATGATACCAATGAAGACAATTTATAACTTATCTTTAGGTAAAATGACAAAAAATGACATTTCGGACAATTTACTCACAGCTCGCAATCCGCATTGCCGCACGTACATTAAATGTGCGTTGTATCTACTCGGACCACTGAAATTCGAGCAGTGTTTTTGTCGGTAAATCACTGCAAAAATATCATTTTTTTTCTCGTATGAAGGTCTATTTTTATTCCTGACACAGATTTCATTATTGAGAAGTCGAATATAGTACATTTTAGACGAGATGGTTGATGTTTGTTCACATTCTTTCGTCCTGGCCGTAAATTAGCAGACTACTGCCTAGTG